>BQNB010034547.1:0-32621 GCA_026074375.1 Tanacetum coccineum
TTTAAGAATAATGTTCTAACAAATGATGTGTTCATATAAAAAGATAATAAATTGATGAGAACACAAACCATTTGTTCTTGTTTAAAGCTTTTCAGATAAAACATCGGTTCCTCTCCACTTTCCGTGGTAAACACTTCAATCTGTACCATAACCCAGTTCACGAAGCTCTTCAAATTCATTATTCTTGATAATCTACAAAGAGAAGTGAGAAGAAATCATTAGCTAAATGTACCACATACATCAGGTAAGATGAAATCCTCACCTACAAGAATGATTTTATCCGTATCCTCGCTTCATAATCCATGGATTCCGAGTTTGATTTAGACCCACATATATATTTATGATCAGTTTTTTTTTCTGATTGTGTTTGGTTTTTTGATTCATTGATTTGAGGATTTGATCGATTTGAGAATTCTTGAATGATTTGATTTGTATCTTTGATTCTTGTTTGATTATGGTAGTTGCTGTTGCTTGTTTGGATTGGCGGCGGGAGTTTTCTTTTTTGGTGATACGACTGTTAATTCAAAGATGAATGATTAGAGTTATGGATTCAAAAACTGAGTTCACTTATCTAGGGATAGAATTGAAGATGAGAGGTTGCAGTGGATGGTTGTAAGGGTTTTTTATGTGAGAATTATATGTCGAGTATTAGCTTTCAATGTGATCCGTTGATTTTTTTTTATTTTACACATGGCTTTTTTCAGAATTTAGGTGCAAGATGATGGTTTCAAAAACCTTCTTATATATATATATATATATATATATATATATATATATATATATATATTTGGCTTTTTTTGTGCAATAATAACCTTTTTGTACAAAACGTACTGAAATTATTTTTAAACGTTAGTTAAACTAATCAATGGTGAGATGATTATGCCATTTATGTAAATATTGTATTCAAAAGGTATGCAAGTATATTTTCTAAGTGGTTAAGGGCATTAACGGAATTTAGAAATTATTATTTTAAAAAAACTGTCCTATATTTGTAGGGTTGAATCAGTTAATTCGAACTAATCTCTCTTACATTTCTCTCTCTCAAACCTAATTAACCTTCATCACCATCCAGCCACCACAAAATCTCCAGTTGAAAAAAAACATTATAGATCCACCAAGACCTACCGACACGACCACGAAAGCCACCCGTATCACAACTCCATGTTTGCCATATAAATCGCCAGAAATAAACAAGAAGAAATGTTGGTGATGCGACACTCGTGGTGGTCGTCGGAGATGACAGAACGTTTATATACAAAGAAGAAGAACCGTGGCTTGATTCGACCTTTGATCGGTTTAAGGTTTGTACTAGTTTGACGTCACGCGTAAGGAAACACAACCTAATGTTACAACTTGGGTTTATCTGAAAGGATGATTTTTATTAAATAATTGTTGGATTGGGAAAGTTTTTATTGAATTATGGAATATGAATTTTTTTTGGGATTATCTGTTGCTCCATGTTCATTGGTCAAATATATGTTAAACCGTGACTATATGATAAAAAGTTATGTTAAACCGTGACTATATGTCTGATTTGTTTAATACTATCTGTTGCTCCATGTTCATTGGTCAAATATATTTTAAATGTGAATTTTTTGTGGGATTATCTGTTGCTCCAGTTTTTCTTGAATCATGAAAAACGTGACTATGACATTGGTCAAATGGAGGAGTCAAGAACTTCTTGTTAACTTCACACTCATTTTACCTTTCAAACTTTTAGTGGGTATTTGTTTTGGCTTATGGTTCTGATGGTAACTTTCAAAGGGGTGGTGATTGATTGGCCTATCTCTAATGGAAGCAAAAGTATATATGTGTCCAATGATGTTTGTCCTATTTGCTTCAAAGCTTTGACTCTTAGTGGAAAACATCAAACTTGGTACGTATGAATTACTACACTCTCTCTATATCAGGATATTATGGTTTTTAAGATTTTTTTATAATGTGATTTGTGTAATTGTGTTCTAAAAAAAGTTAGAAATATAAGAAGTTTACGAATTAACCAATTTTTAATTTGTTAAAAAGGATTTAGTTTAAGTGAATATTAGTCACATTTAACTAGTTTTTTTACTTTTATATACTTGTTTATGTGAGGATGGCTCAATCATAGAAAACGGTATATGATGAAGATGTTCTCGCCGTGCACATATGTTCTCGGCATGCATACATATATGTACTTGTGTTTTTAGAAGTTGTGCACATATGTTCTCGACGTGCATACATGCTTTACTAATTGTTATATATTTTTATCAGGATTTACGAAGATGATTATGACATTCAAGACTTACAAGAAAATGCGTGCACGTATGTTTTTGGAAGGGTACTCATATGTTTTAAGGAATTTGATCAAAAAGTGAAGCGTCCACATATGTTCTTCGAAGAGTGCATACATGTTTTCGAATCTCTTACACATCTATATTTAACAATATATATTTGTATTTGTATTGTATTTCATGTGATATCAAATTTTGTGTATGTATTATGTTTTTGCTTTGTTATAACTTTACATGTATATGTCAATGTTTTTTTATAAATTTTCGAAGATAATGTACATTAAAAACATATATGCAATTACCATTTAAGCAATAAAAATTTCATGGGACGCAAAAAATGTATGTAAATTTACAATATTAAAAAAACATATTCGCACCTGTTTTTTTTACACAATTTTACGCAAGAAACATATGTAAATTTACATTATCTAAAAAAACGCATATGCACCTTAAAAAAAGTATACATTTTTAAAATTTTAATTTTTAAAAAAAGTATAAATTTAAAAAAAAATTAATTCCAAAAATTAAAGAAGAAAAATTAAAACGTGTTTTTTGACTATTATAACCCTTTTTGAATTAATCAAAAACATTTAATAAATATACTAAATTCTAATTGGTTTTAAAGGGGTTCTGTACAAAAAAGTGTTCTGCCAATAAGGGTCCCATAAATATATATAATATAATATATATATATAATATATATATATATATATAGGGAAGGGATCAAGTGAGAAGAAAAAATATAATGAGAAGAATAAGAAGGATTTCTAGCCACACATTTTAAATAGGATGGAGAATTTTAAGGGGAGATGCATGCATTTTTATAGGTGCATCTGAAATGTGTGGTTGTGGTTTCTTCTTATCATTCTCATTATAAGTTTTCTTCTCATTTGATCCTTACTATATATATATATATATATATATATATATATATATATATATATATATATATATATATATATATATATATATATATATATATAGAATCCGGATCGATTGAGAAGGTTTTTATTTTGAGAAGATTGAGAAGGTTTTCAAAAATGATAGATTTTTAACTTTGATTCAAGTTTTTCAAGCGTAAAACTCATTTTAATGTGATTATAATTCAAAATGTGTAAAAAAATTCGAATCAATGTTAAAAAATCTCTCGTTTTTGCAATATAAGTAAAATACTGAATCTTCTATACAAATTTAAGGAATCATTACCATAACTCGATTTTAGCAATGATTTGTGAATCAAATTTGTGATTTATAGCTTTGATTCACTATTAAATGATGTTTACTTGTGAATCAAATCAAAAAATATGAATCAATTTGCTCAAACGTAGATTTCTCAATCTTCTCAAAATAAAAACCTTCTCAACGGAACCGGAGCATATATATATATATATATATATATATATATATGATAAAGATCAAATAAAAAGACAAATATTCGTGAGAAGGATAAAAAGATTTATTTTTTTTAAAAAGTTCTCAAAAAATTCTGAAAAAATTCCACAAGATCGTGTATGTTGGTGCATGAAAAAGTTGTAAAGGAAGTTTTTCTAAAAGTGGATAGTTTTGCCGAAATTTTTTTATGAAAAAACACGTTTGTGCATTAAATCAATTTTTTGTGCATCAAAAATTCGTTTTTGTACCCAACTTCTTTTGACTTTTTGCATCAAAATTTTATTGCGCATCAAACTATAACAAGTCGAAAAATTTGTGCATCAATTTTTTTTGTGCATAAAAATTCTTTTTTGTTTTGGGCATTAAAAAAAGGTATATAAAAACTCAAAAATTTAGAAAAACTTCTTTTACAAACAGTTTATATGCATCAACATACTGATGTAATAGAATTTTTTTAGATTTTTTCGAGAATTTTTTTAAAAAAGTTTTTTTTTTTAAAATTCTCACGAATATTTGTCTTTTTTATTTTTAACTTCCTCTCTCTCTCTCTTTCTCTATATATATATATATATATATATATATATATATATATATATATATATATAGTGTAACTTTTATTCTCAGAACCAATTTTATGCAAGAACTGCTAGAATAACCTATAACTTAGAGATAGAGGTTATCATGGTTAAAATACATGTGTTAATTTTGAATTTACAAAGAAAACATGTGAAAATTTGTAAAGATTAAAATTTTATTAATTTCAAACACTAAACCCATAAAAATAAAAATTAAAACTTCTCTAATCACGTAAAATAACTAACTAATATAAATTCACAAAAACCAACTAATACCACTACAAAAACAAACTCCTCCATAACATCAAATAAAAAAACAAACAAATATCTCTAAAAAAATAAAACTCACCTGTATCCGCTTACCTTAACTCATCTCTCGCAGATTTTAAAAATTCCAGTAAGATTACTAAAGATTTTTTTTTTTACTCAAATAAATATTTTAAATATATTTTCTATTTATTTTATTATTTTTTTTATTATATTTTAATTATTATCTCTTACTCCGATTCACTTTCTCTCTACTCGATTATATCGTTAAATTTGCTTTTATATCTTTCGCTTTTTAATTTATTACAAAAAAAATGATAGTAATAGATATTTTAATCGAGTAGGATTATTATATTAAGGACTCTTTTTACCGCTTAATCTGATATCCTAGTTTTAAATACAATCTCTTTTTAATATATTAATTTATTTTTCACTCTTGTTTTGTCGTAATTCACTCTAACACCATAGATTTAATTAATAATATAAATATTATATTATATATAGAGATTAAAGCCTGGCATATTTGATACACGTGATCGGTATCGGAGCACTTTTAAGTATATCTTATTCGCTATTTTTTCGCTACATCACATCGTGTATAGCTAGAATGTTTGAGATAGTAGTTTGGTTTAGATATTATGCGTCATTTGTTGTTAGTCGCGATTGAGGATGATTGTTGATTGACCGGCTTTCTTGGAGTATTTTGATGTCGTATATTAATTAATATCTAAATTTCGGTATTACATATATAGAGATAGAGATGCCTCAGAGTACGTGTGTGTTTGTTCGCGCTCCACGCCTTCTCATAGTGATATGTTATGATCGTGGTTTTCAAAGAGGGAAAAAGTGTTGCTTTTAATTTCGGTGGCTTCTTTTGTTCTATAGATAATTTACGTATTGATTTTTATTTTATTCTTTGTAGTTTTTTTATATATAAATACAGAAGTGTTATTGTATTTATTGGTTGGTGTTGTTATAATATTGTTTTATTTAGTATTATACTTATAATCAAATCCCATTTTGATACGAAGTTCGTATCTTCTCAACGGAACCGGAGCCTATATATATATATATATATATTTATTAAACTTTAACATTTTTTATAAAATCATACGTATGTCAAAAGCATTGCAATATTTGGCTCGTTTTGTTCGCAATTCGAAAATCTTTCGGCGAGTATTTTTTTATCTGAATGAATCGGTAGATATGTGTTATATATTTGAGAAATAAAGTTTATTATATAAAAAAGTCGTAAATAGTTAGAAGTTGAGGGTGCGTTTTTTAATTTTTTTTATATTTATATTAAATTCAACATTTTTTATAAAATCGTGCGTATGTCAGAAGCATTGCAATATTAGGCTGGTTTGGATCGCAATTCAAAGATCTTTCCAATGATATTTTTTATCTGAATGAATCGGTAGATATGTGTTATATATTTAGTAAATAAAGTTTATTATATAAAAAAGCCGTAAATAGTTAAAAGTTGATGATCCATTACTCTTATATACATTTCACAAATGTTTGACCACCCATTTGACCATGCTACAGTGCCAACCACAATAGCTAAAAAATTAGGTCACAATTTGGCCCAACTTCTGACCCAAACTAAAAAAAAAGAAACCCCCGTATAGCAAAAAAAAAACCCTTTAAACATGAGGCCCAACACATATGCCAATATAAGAAAAAAACAAACTATTAAACATGAGACCGAAAAATAAACCCGCACAAAATAAAAAAAAACCCAATTAATGGCCCGCAACAACGTGCAAAAAATTAACGCCCCGCAGCAACACGCGAGTAATCCTGCTTGTTATAATCAATTTCCATTTGAAACGTCGTCGTTTCATTTGTGGGTTTAGTAGTGGGCCAACTTAGCCCAACACACCGGCCCAAATAAAAAAAATCGGGCCCAAAATAAAAAATTTACAAAATGAATCATCGACTTTTAACTATTTACGACTTTTTTATATAATAAACTTTATTTATCAAATATATAACATATATCTACCTATTCACTCAGATAAAAAATACCCGCGTAAAGATCTTCGCATTGCGAACAAAACGAGCCAAATATTGCAATGCTTCTGATATACGCACGATTTTATAAAAAATGTTGAAGTTAAATATAAATAGAAAAAAATAATTACAAAACGTACCCTCGGCTTTTAACTATTTACGTTTTTTTAAATATAACACATATCTATCGAGTCATTCCGACCAAAAAAATACCCACGGAAAAATCTTCGAATTGCGAACAAAACGAGCCCAATATTGCAAAAAAAAATCAAATTATTAAACATGAGACCGAAAAAATAAACCCGAGCAAAATTAAAAAATAAAAAATAAAAATTAATGGCCCGCAACAACACGCGAAAACTTTACTTATCAAATATATAACATATATCTACCTATTCATTCAGATAAAAAATACCCGCGTAAAGATCTTCGCATTGCGAACAAAAGGAGCCCAATATTGCAATGCTTCTGATCTACGCACGATTTTATAAAAAATGTTGAACTTTAATATAAATAGAAAAAAAATTACAAAACGTACCCTCGGCTTCTAACTATTTACGCTTTTTTATATATAACACATATCTATCGAGTCATTCCGACCAAAAAATACCCACAGAAAGATCTTCGAATTGCGAACAAAACGAGCCCAATATTGTAAAAAAAATCAAGTTATTAAACATGAGACCGAAAAAATAAACCCGCGCAAAATTAAAAAATAAAAAATAAAAAATAAAAAATAAAAATTAATGGCCCGCAACAATACGCGAAAAATTAACGCCCCGCAGCAACGCGCGAGTAATTTTGCTTGTTTTGTAACATTTCATTTTTCCTCATTTATGGGCCGATGAAAAGTTTTTTTTTAATTTGGCCCATTGTCAAAATGACACCGTCGTCACGACTTAGAGCCTTGGGTACGGTAACGCCACCACCGGCGTTATGCCTATGTGGCAGCCGCGTTGGTGGCGTTACCACACCGCCTTCCAACGTTGGCCAACGCCGTTGGGCTCGGCGTTAAGCCACCAACGCGCGTTGGTGTCGATTTTCTTTTTTTTTCTTTTAAAAAATTGAGTGTGTGCATAGTGTGTGTTTTTGTGTGTTATGGTGTGTGTTTTTTAAGTGTGTGTTTTCGTGTGTGTGTGTTTTTTTGTTGCAGACCGAGAGGAAGAAGAACAAGGAAGAAGGGGGTGTAGGCCCAATCTATTTTTTTAATCTTTTTTTCGTTTTTTTATTTATAATTTATATTTTTATTAAATAATGAAATATTTAATTTGGTTAAATAAATAGAAAAGAAAAAAAAGTGGGTCCCAAAAAGTGGTGTTAATGGTGTTACTACACCTGAGAGTGGTGTTGGTGTTGGTGTTATGCTGATGTGGCGCTGACGTGACGGCAAAAAATTAGTGTGGTGTTACTACACCTAGGTCTCTTATGCTCTGTTCTCGAGTTATTAAAGGAGTGAAAACAAAGGAAAAGAAAGGAAAAGAAAAGAAACATAAAAATTTACTTTTATGCCCTTTAAACAAAATATCTGCTACTAATCTAATTTTTTTTAATAAGCCATTTGTGGTTAATATACATTTTTATTTAAAATATTCTTTAATTAAACTAACAAGTAAAAATACGCATAAAAAATATGCTGGTCCATGTCGTGAATATAATTGGCCCATGTGCAAACCCAAGAAATCACTAGCCCTAATAATCGCTAAATAAAAAAAACGATGCGTCATTTTGCAGTAGGACTTTTATTAGTTTCTTATTTTGAAAAAATGAAGATTACACAGTGGTTGAAGACTCTATGTAGTGGAAGAAATGAGGGTAAATTTGTCAATATAAACACTTTCCTTCCCAATCCGCCCAAATATGAGAGAAAAGATATAGAACAAAAAACCTTCAAATTTTCCTTCTTTTTCCTTCCTTTTCTTTTCCTTTCTTCTGAAAATAAAACTCAAGAATACAAATATATTTTTGTTCCCCTTCCTTTCCTTTCTTTTCTTCTGAAAATGAAACTCGAGAACCGAGCGTTATAGTATATTGTTGAATAAATATGTTTGGATAAATTACTGAGCTCACATATTGAATTTCAAACCCATAAAAGTAAACCCGCACGGCCACACCCATACTATCCCATAATGGTACAAACGGCCCTTAAAAAATAAAAACTTAAATATTATTACCAGCACCAAAATCGATCCAAAGTGTGTTGAACATCATTGATAAAGTCGCACTTCCATTAATTAGTCTTGTGTTGAGAGATGGCGATAAACAAATCCCAACTTCTTTTTGGTATGAGTTACCTCTTATTCTTATTCGTCAGATGTCTCAATCTCTTTGCACCTGCTGCACCTGTCAAGCATGACCACCAGCCACCACAACCATACTCCCGCAACAACACCATCAAACCCTTCGATCCAACAACACCTTGATTTCCCCACTCCATGTAATATATCTTTTATTATTTTTCAAAACCCATATCATGTGTCCCCTTTTAATTAACTTTGATTATGATTTTACAGAAACATAGTGGATTTGGTGGAGGGATTGGCTTAGGCAATACTGTTCAGATTGATTTCTGCGCTTCTTGTTCTTACAGGTTTTTTTTTTTTTTTCTTATTCTTCTTATTTGGGTTGTCGGTTAATTCGGCTAGCCCCTGTGTGCATCTTATTTGTTAACTCTAGAATAGTTCATAACAAAGACTAACTGCCTTTTGTTTATTTACTTGGTCATAGTTTAATGGACCTTAGTATTAATATACCAAGTTCATAACTTTATAATTTGGCAATGTCAGTCGATAATTGATAATACGCTATCTTTCATTTTGTATTACGATATATTGGTTAATGATGCATGCCCTGCTGCGTGCATTGACCATTTTGTATTGACAAGACTGCCACACACATATACGGGATTTTGAAAGTTAATGTGATGAGAGACATATAATGGAATTTGTTGTTGCTCTAAACATTTTATGCTTAGAAAACTTGTTGATAATTTGTGACTGAAGTACTGTAAGTACTGACTTTGTACTTTCAAAACCTCCATAGTTCCATCTTATGACAATTTCCATCGATGTGCATGTCCCAACCTAACTTGTATGATGTTACTGCTTGAAGTGTTTATGGTATTAATTTTTTAAAGTCAAATATGTGGCTCTTGTGTTGTGATTAGTTATGTGTCTTCATGTGTGCTGCTTGAAGTACTGCATTATTTTTATGTCAATGTATACCTTGATTAAAATTGACACTTCATGGTACCAAACCTAGGGTCAACCAACGGGCTTGTAGCCTAGCGGTGCCTAGGTGTGCATTAACCTAAATGTTGTGGGATCAAGTCCTATAGTGGACAATAGGTCGATCAAGAGGTGTAGAGTAGGTTAAAGTAGTGTATGCATGTGTCTTTGCCTTTCGGAAAAAAGAACAAGCAAACCTAGTTTTAGTTTTTATATGGAATATTTTTATGATATATCTTGATGAGAATCATAACACTATATCAAGGTGAATTGGAATTATGTATTAGGATAATAATAATTATTTTATCCAAACCTAATAATATATATTAGGATAATCATAACACCAAATGGCCTAGTGGTGAGGTCCTTGATTTCCCCACAAGAGGTCAAGGGTTCAAACCTCGCTAGGTTTGTACATTTGGAGTGGCTAGGGAAGTGTCGGAAACGGTCCCGGGATTGACTCGGTGAGGCCGCAAACATTCGATTCAAAAGGCGCGCCAGGTTACCTGAATAGGGAAAAACCCTCATTTGTTTACCTATTTATTATTATTATTCATCCAATATATTTACTAGGATTGGTGTTGGTATCATTATTAACCATTTATTATTCCTCTTTTATTCATGCTGACATAACTTCTTATAATCAGTTTAGTCATTGCTTGATATTGTGATGGTTAATCTTCCAAAAATCGTAATCGTGTAACACACTGCTAGGCACTTGAGTGTTCTAGCATTTCTTCGCCTACATAGGGCATTAGATGGATGCTAACATTGCAAATGTTATACTTTTTAAATATATATAAAACATAAACATATTTAAATACTATATAATAATGATACATTTTCTTCATCAAAATTGTTCGAATGATAGAATTATAAAACTGGATCTGATAATTCTTATGTGCCTAGTAGAGAAATGTTAATTAACTGATACAAGATAATAAAAGTCTAATTTGAATCTAGGGTAACAAGTGAGCAGTTTAACAGGCTCAATTAGCGCTGTTTAATCTATAAACACTTGATTCAGTTGTTCTTTATTAGTAAAAAACGAAGCCAAACACTTAGCTCTAGATAGTTAATTAGGTCTGTCCATCTGATTTAGTTGCAGAGGAACTTTACAGGCCTAGACAGCTGTTATTAGGGGTGAGCACAAAAACCGAAAAAACCGAAAACAGAAAATAACCGAACCGAAATAACTGACCGAAACTAAAAACCAATGATTCGGTTTTTACATTTTCAAAAACCGAAAGTTTTGGTCTCGGTTTTTTTCCAAAAATTAAACCGTAATAACCGAACCGAACCGAATTTGTTATATAAGTATATATATATCTAATATATTATAAGTATATGACTAAATAAATTAAGATTTACAAATACATATTTGTTTTGTGGGTGGAGTTATAATATATTTGTCTTACTGTTTATACATGTGCTTAACTAGTATGCGTGTCTACTTGACAATATATCAATACATATTTGACAATGATGTTTGTTGACTTGCTTGTTTGTGTGTTATTTATAAGTGTATGTGTAGGAATTTGGGATAACACTATTAGGCTTGAAATAACAAAAGAAATTCAAGAAGAATAAACAATTTTCGTACGTAAAACAAGTTATTTATTACGCTTTTGCCACGATCAAATTTAAATGGTTAAAAACCGAAAAACCGAACCGAAACCGATAAAAAACCGATTGGTTTTAGGTTTCTTAAAAAACCAATATTTCGGTTCGGTTTCGGTTTCGGCCAAAAACCGACCCAAACCGAATCGTGCTCACCCCTGGCTGTTACGGAGATGGTCACTTTTAAATAAGTTGCGTCATTGTGGAAGACCTCTCCTTTTGTATATCAACCAGTGTTGTAAAAAGCGGCCTAGGCGGCCGCCTCAATTTTACACGAGGCGGTCAAAAAAGCGGTCAATGCCGGTCAACACGACGGTAAGCGGTCAGCGGCAGTCAATGCGGTTTTTAAAATTTAAATTAGGTTTTTTCTTTCAATTGGTCGGATCTTTCTTTTAAATTGGGTGTAAGAATAAACTTTGTGATGTACATGTTGTAGATGAGAAAGATGAAAATGAGAGACATGAGATTGTTGCTATTAAAGAAAAAGAAAAATGAGACTTGCTTAAAAAAAGGGGGGAATTGCATATATATCCCTCCGAAAGCTCAAAATTGCATGTATAGCTAAAACTTATAATTGCATATATATCCTTCCAAAAGCTCAAAAATTGCATATATATCCAACTTTAACTTGTAATTACATTTACATCCTTCATTAACCTTATATATGTCATATATATCCAAATAACTAAGGTGGTGTTTGAATTAACTTAATTGACTTAATATGAGAAAAACCTGAATTCGTTAAGTCATATGTAAATTGTTTGTTTATGACTTAATAGAGAACGAGGACTGAAAATATAAAGTGAGGATGTAGCATTAAGTCATCTCTTATTTAAACATGAGTTAATACAAAATTTAATCATACAAGGCCTAATTAGTATAAATTTACAACTCCAAAATACATGACAACTATAATTATAAATTTTTTTAAATTTTATTTATTTATTTATAAACTTACCGGAAGTAATATACCATTTTATTGAAAACATGCTTTATCTATTAAACATATATAACAATCATGATATCTATGATAAGTTTGTTTAATGTATTCGTATTATATATGAGATAATGTGATTTTTTTTGTGCGGTTAACTATTGTCTTCATATATTGTTTTTGTTCATCTAGTTCATTTTGAACCTCGGGATATCGTACTCTTGAAACAAATGTTGTTGCTATTTTCAAAACTATAATTACCACAATTTAGAGTTTAAAATTAATTAAATAATTATTTTGATATATATGCAATTAAGAATGTTTAGAAAGGATATATATGCAATTAGTAGTTTAAGTTGGATATATATATGCAATTTTTGAGGTTTTAGAAAGATATATATGCAATTATAAGTTTAAGTTGAATATATATGCAACTTTTTAGCTTCCGGAAGGATATATATGCAATTATAAGTTTAGGTTGGATATATATGCAATTTTGAGCTTTTGGAGAGATATATATGCAATTCCACCTAGAAAAACCCCTTATTTAAGTAAATAAACATCCAATCTTTTTTAGACCTACTTAGTTATTTATGCTAATAGTTATCAATATACATATAATTTTAAAATGTATATATAGAAAAATCCAATCCGCTTAGGCCTCGCCTTGGCCGATTACTAACTAGGCGGTGGTCGACCGCCCGACTAGCGCCTAGCGCTTTTTGCAACCATGATATCAACTTATTTTTTGTTTAGATGAGTGCTTTAAAAGTGATTATGTGATACGATAACAAATTGTTAATCTAAGTCTCATACACAGCTGTAAAGAAACTAGCTTAGTTTGGATATGTTGTAATGTCACCAAATATAATGTTCTGAAAAGGGCAATTAAATTTTATAAACTACTGTAATAGTCAAAGTGACCTAGTAATGTGGGTAAGACAGTGGGTTAGATAATTAATGTTTGTGTTCTGTAAATAAACAGTTTTGTTGACACTTATAAATCTGATTAAATAATCGAACTAAGAATAAATATATCCAAATACCAAACTTGTTTTTACAATTTTGAGTCAAAATAATTGAATGTTGAGATTTATAACACTGATTTAAAAACGCACTTAGCTTACTAGTGTACTTCCAGTTTTAACATATTAATCTTGTTAATCTCTGATAGGGGAAATGCACAGACGATGAAGAACATGTTAGAATCAGCTTTTCCAGGAGTCAATGTCATTCTAGCTAACTATCCACCTCCTCTACCAAAACGTTTGTTAGCCAAAGTAGTACCCGTGTTCCAATTTGGGGTGATAGGAGTTGTGATGGCGGGTGAACACATCTTCCCACGTTTAGGGTTTGCAGCACCTCCTCCTTGGTATTACTCCATGCGTGCAAACAGATTCGGGACCATTTCTTCAACTTGGTTACTTGGGAATTTCCTTCAAGGGTTTTTACAGAGTTCCGGTGCTTTTGAAGTTTCCTGTAATGGCCAACGGGTAATGTTACTATCTTTTATGCAAATTGTCTGAAGTACTCTTGGTGTAAAACCCAAATCAATCTGACATACTTTCCCTTAATAATAATGCGCAATCAAATAATTACATCTTTTTAAGTAGCTAAAGAAAGAAATACTGAGTTTTTCATAAGAGAGCCTAATACTCATTTCTTGATAATCGACACATTTCATTTTAAAATTTACGGCCATGTGTTTTTAAGTTATTGATTCGAGTTCACAATCTTCGACATTGGGTTGGTGTCTTTTATTGAATTTTTACATATCCTACAAATGAAATTTTGGTTCATTTGCTTGCTAATTAGGTCGGGTTATGTGTTATCGCTAAAAGTTCAAAATTTTAGCTATCAGGAAACGGGTCAAATAAATGGAATGGGTTTGGTGTCTACGAGAATTTATTTTATATTATATAGATAGAAACTACTAAAGACCGACTGTTATACTGTTATAGTAAATAATATATTGTAGAGAAAATCAATAGCAGAGTTGATCGACTCCCCACAAAAATGTGTTGAATCATAATCAAACCTGATACTTTTCATGAGACACGAATAGATTAATAATATAAAATTCAACTTTTGGATGTTTAATGATGTACGGAATGTAGGTTTACTCTAAGCTGCGTGAGAAGAGATTTCCGGGAGAAATTGAGTTGCGAGATCTTATTGGAAAAAAGATTGGAAACTCGAGAGTTGTAGATGGGTTTTGATATATGTTGAATCACTCTGAACTCGGTGCTTATTTGGGGATGGTTGGCTACTTTATTTGTTGCCTGCACTTGGTAAAGCTCATAAATTGATAACAAAAACTTTGAATTCGTAGCATACTTTTTATCTTTTTATTTTTGGAGCTCTTGTGATCTACTGTATGAAACTAAAGGATGCTTATATAGTTTAAGATTATTAATTTATTACCGTTGAAATGTTAACATTTTTAGATCTTTTCTGTTAGGCTACTCTCAGTGATTACATCATTATACCTTCCACCTTACCTCTCCTCACTATCTTTTATTAAAATACTCACTTTTATACATTAATAAATACCCTCACAAAGTACTCCACACACTTACAACCCAAATAATTAACAATATAAACATTCAAGGGAGCCCGCTTATGCATACAAACCAACAAGGTGAGCAACTCACCGATCATCCCTCTTTTTTGCTTGTATCACGCGCTACCAAAATGCAGCCCAAAAGGACCTCACGCGTTAGTTAACATTAAGGGCACGTTTGGTACAGAGAATTTCAGATATTAGAAATGAAGCAGAGAATTAGATTTCTTATAAATGAAATCCAGTGAGAAAGTTTATTGAATTTCACTGTTTGGTAGCGTCAGAGAATTGAAAAAAAATAATCACGCAATTTTTTTTTCCTTTTAAAAAAGATTTAAATAGAAAAATAAATAAATAAACAAATAATAATAATAAGAAATATTATTATTATAATAAATAATACTAATAATAATAATATATAATATTAATAATAAATAATAATAATAATAATAAACTAAAAAAAATAACAATAATAATAAATAATAATAATAATAATATTAACAAATAATAAAATATTACTAATAATAATAAACAGTAAAATAATAATAGTAATAAAAATAATAATAATAATAATAAATATTAATAAATAAAAAAATTATAACAACAATAAATAATAATAATAAAATAAATAAATAAATAAAAGAAAACATTTGCATTTCATTGTTAATGCAAGACTTTTTTGAACTAGATTTTATGTTTAACTTTTAACGCTTTTTTTGTTTGGATAACGAAGTCGCGCTTCTGTTTAACATACCATGAATCTGGTGGTATTGTATGCTCAGTGAATCAAAATGTGTTACCTATTCACTTCAAAGATAACATTTGTTTAACCACTCAAGGATGATCTAGTGACAAAGGGGTTGTGACTATCATTTTAAATGTGTGAGGTCTCAAGTTTAATTTCTGCTAGGTGCAAATAACCTTGAAGCGGTCACGCCGACCTCTTGAAAAAGGAGGGCTTCCCCTGGGTCAAGTCTGTTGGGCGGCGGGTTCAAACATCGTGGATTAGTCTGACATAAAGTCGGTCGGAAACCATGGTTACAAAAAAAATAAAAAAAAATATTTGTTTTTATATATTTTAACGTTCATACTTGTACATTAAAACCAGATGAAATTTTCTATATAATAGATGATGTATGTTGAACCAATCATTAAGTGTGCGTTTGGTTTACGTATGGCTCACGAATATGAACCGGAATCGGTATGTAGGTTTCAAATACACTGTGTATAAGTTTGGATGAACAGGAATTCATGTAAGTTTCAAAGAAAACGGACTAGGATGAACGAAAGCGAATATTATGTGTATAAAGTAAATATGTTTTGCTCGTTCATGTATGCTTGTTTAACATATTAATGACCAAAGACGAGCAGTGATTCAACTTTTAAAACCAAAGACCACGTGGGGTGACTATTTTCATTGGTACTTCGACCTTTTTTAGATACCTTCTACATTTTTTTTTTCTTCACCAAGTCACGTAACGTATGTCAACTTGAAGCGGCGTGACAGAGCTAATGTTGTTGATAACCCACCAAATATAGAAAACAAACAACTTCTAACACTTGTACTACAATGTTTATGTCGTGCTGAGTTTTGTAATCGACCAAAAAGCAAACTTGGACCCCAAAAGATGATCTAATCCTCACCGACTCAACTCGGACCCCCAAATCCTAAGCTTCATTAGAAAGTCCGTAAACGCTGCCAAAAACTTAATACTCTGCAGTGGCGCTAAATTATCTACCACCCTCTCCGCCGTCCTTGTCCTGAGCATATCCGCGTTCGCCAACACCACCTCCAACTCCGCCTTCAACACGTCCATCGCCTCATCAGTTCCCGTAAATTCCTCAACCGCGAACTTCTTCATCACCTCAACAATAGGCGGTGCCGCCACAGTTTCCTGAATCCTGGCCAATTCGTCACCTATTTCCTTCTCTTCAGCTCTTGTCTCAGCTTTCAAAATTTCAATCTTATCAACCTGCTCTTGGCTTAAATCATCCATTCGTCACCTATTTCCTTCTCTTCAGCTCTTGTCTCAGCTTTCAAAATTTCAATCTTATCAACCTGCTCTTGACTTAAATCATCCACCGAACTTCGGATTATCTGAAACGCTAGTCCTGGTTTAAGGCGGACAAAAAACCCCCGCAAGAAGGAAGCTGCGGGAGTGAGACACCTCAAAAATTATAACACACATGTTTCATTCATAAATTATATTTTAATGCAGCCATTTATTTATGATTATTTAAAACTGATAAAAGAAACATTATATTTCCAGGTATGTTTTCTTATAAGTAATCTGTCGTACATTTCATCATTGAAAGATCCATAAAATATTTACGGAAGTTTTTTTCATAAAAAGATATTTTATACATTCTTTGAATGAATGAGAATTTATAAAGAAAAGAAAATATTCATCTGATTTTTATTGATGACAAATCTATATCTAAAAATGTTTTTGAATTTCAATGACCTCATATATGATATCATTAAGCCACGTGTCTCATTGCGGTTGCATTTGAGTTCTTATAGTTCCTTTTTGCTAAAACGTATGCTATGTTCACTATAAATTTACAAAAAAAAGTTTCACATCATGATATGGCAAGATTATGTGTCCAATCAAAACAATCATTAAAAACAAAGAATTTACTTGATTGGAGAAATGACCTTGCCACATCATTGTGTGGAACTTATTTTGTAAATGTTTTGTGGACATAGCATAAAATATTTACGGAAGTTTTTTTCATAAAAAGATATGTTATACATTCTTTGAATGAATGAGAATTTATAAAGAAAAGAAAAGTTTCATCTGATTTTTATTGATGACAAATCTATATCTAAAAATGTTTTTGAATTTCAATGACCTCATATATGACATCATTAAGCCACATGTCTCATTGCGGTTGCATTTGGGTTCTATATGTCACACCCCCAAATAGTGTCCCTTTCGATTTAGCGTCCGGGGGCGTGACGTCCATGGCTATTTCAAGTACAAAGCATAAAGAACGACCTCTAAGGGTACGTTTGAAAAATAAACACCGTTGCATAAATTTAAAATATTAATAAGTTTACATCAATCAAATTTAAAAGGTTCAAAAGACAACATGCGAAAGCTTAAATAAGTTCAACAACGGTATTTAAGATAAACATAGATAAAATCTAGAAAACTGGTTCGGCAATAGGCTTCATATAGTTCAAGCAACGACATCCATGCTAAGCACCTGAAAAAACATGCTTAAAACGTCAACATAAAGTTGGTGAATTCATAGGTTTAGTTCAAACGATGTTATAGTGGACCACAAGATATCAAAACGTATGCGACAGTTATAACATATACAACTTCACATAAAAAGGTATTTACGTTGCACTAAGCTCATGACACTGAAGCTAATAATGAAAGATAGCATGTACATTGCTATAAGTATTTGCTTGCCCTTACAGGTGTCCGACCAAAGACCACCTAACCAGTTTTGACATGACATATATCCGTTTACTCGGGAGCCCCGTAGGTAGTGAGCGCTACTCACCCGGATAGGGATAATTAGTCCCAATAGATCTATTTATTCACTCGCGCTCCCTCAACCGGTCCTCCGGTCAAGAAATTGACAGTTCATGATAGTTCGGGCAATTGAGGTCTAAATGCTACTTAGGCAACACGTAAATAGGGAAATCTCACGTATAGTCCTTGTGTCCAGTTTAAAAAACAAGCAATGTTTCTCACCCCAAGTATAAAACATTTATTCAAAACGAGTAAAAGAGTGAGACTATGAACTCACCTTGATTTGGTGAATTGAGGTAGTGAATAGTCTAGAAATAATTCACTTTGTAACGAACGACGATATACGAAAGCAACCTTGGTATGTGCTTAAATACACATACCTTTTACTTAATAAAACGAGCTAAAAAGACCAATAATGACCAATAAATACAGAAAAATGCATTGTATTTGTTTGTATTGTGAATTGTGTCTTGAAGGTAACGGATATTGCAAAAACGGACAAAACCGAGCACGGAAATGGAATTAGCGCAAAAAAAAATCGAAGCCGAACTCGTATTTATCTTTAACGGGCCAACCCGTGCCCATTTTATTGGGCCGGGTCAGCCCATTAAGATGTATACCTATAAACCTTAGCCTTTTATAAAAGTCCAAAACCATAAACCCATTTATCCAATTCTCTTATTCTTGGCCCATGAAAACAATACAATAGCCCAATCTAAATGATCCTAGTCAACCTTTTAAGCCGGGTCAAAGAGAGAAAGTTATAACAGTCAAAGTTACACACACACAGGTAAATCTATCTCACCCTCTCACACATCCCTGGCTTCTAGAAGTCTTATCCCTGACACCCCTCTGACACCTTTTTTTATCCACGTTGGCAATCCCAAGAGATATCATTGGTTGATGGGACGTGTTCCAAGATCAAGGGCCAAGATGAAAGGATTTGAGGCGGTTTGGATTGAGGGGCTGAGATTAAAGCAATGGAGCGTCTCAATGGGCTAGAAGCTTCATATCCTCACTATAAATAGTGAGGCAATCACACAGTTGGAAGGCATCTAGTGGTAGGAGTAGTGTAGATTTAATAGCTTATTATGTAATTTTTTAGCTTATTGTCTTTCATTTGATGTAACTTACTTTTCAGAAGCTTGTAATCATTGTCAGTTTTAATAAAATTCAAATTTCATTTATATTATGCCTTAAATTCTATTTACCGTTGAGTAATTATGGTTTAAATGTGTTTTGCTATAAGCTAAAAAGCTCAATAAGCTCTTTTATACCTAATAAGCTAGTCCTATTTCAGTTTAGCCTTCTTAAAGCTAAACTGAATAAGTTGTTTACTTAAAATCACTCAAAAAAAATTCTCAATAAGCTCTTTTTGGAAGATAAGCTAAAAAGGGAAGGGCTTATATTTTCTTACTAGCTTGTTTATAACAAGCTAAAGCTTGTAGATAAGCTCATAGAGCATGTTATTAGTCCTTGTTTAGTGCAGAGGACAAAGGTATGTTTTCCTTTTCTCTTATTTAAGCTTAATTTTGTTTTTGCTAATTTCTGCTTATTAATGCTTATTGTTGTTTTTATTACTCTTAACCTGTCTTAAAGTTACTTAATATGTTCAGTCTATAGTTTAGGAGAGCTTGATTTGAGATTTGAATATAATCTATCCATTATAGTTAAAAATGGTTCTTTAGTAAAGCTTATTGACAAGTGCTTAATTGTCCTTACTTCTTGCTTTTTAGTCATTAATAAGTTTAGTTCATCATCTGTTTTTTAAGAATGAAGGCCTATCTAGATCTGTTTAGTGTAAAAATGAAATTGCAAAATTTAAAAGGGTGTTTGGCACAAGCAGCACTAACACATGTTAGTGCTGCCTAGTCACATTTGTCATTCAAATCAGTTTTAGCAAGTTTTAAATTAGTCTATAAGTCAGTTTTAATAAGTTATTATTGTTTAAATCTCAAATTTTAGGTTCAAGATATCCAGGGTTTGATTATGTGGACTCTTTATTTCATAATTCAGTTTAAATGCTCAGATCTTTATTAGTAGCATTTAGGTGTTGTTTTCATGCTAGTTTCAAAATGCAGTAGAATGTAGTTAGACAAAGTATGTATTTGTCCATTTTGGTTAAGTCAAAATCTGTCAAGTATTTGTCTCATTTTCTAAGTTTAAATGTCAGTTTTCAATTGTAATTTTGAGTTAAATTTAGTTTGTTTTAAGCTCTGTTTTTGATAGTACAAGTTCATTAGGATATAGGCTAAATCTGTTTAAGCTTATTTTGATATTTAGACAGCATTAGGTAGCTTATCTTTAAGCTTGCATATAGCATTTTAGTTTCTTATAAAAACTTAAAAAGTCAAAAAATAAGTAGTTTAGTCTGTCAGGTTTCATTTCCTCTTTTCTAGCTTATTTTTATGCCTTATTTGCTTAGTTCCAACTTATTTTTGTTCTTAGAGTAAGGGGTCTTTAGCTGTTCTAGGTTTTTCAGCTTTTTCTTTTAGCTTATTTTGCCTTAATTTTTAGCTTGAAATCTATCAAAAAGTCCTTTTAAGTTCTGTTTTAGAGGTATGATGTTTTATTTCTCTTAAGTGCTTTTATAGCTTATTTTGTTTGCTTATTTTTATTCATCTCTGCTTATTAGGTATAGCATGGTATCTGTTTTAGCTTATCTTGTTTTTCCTTTTTCTTATTGAGTCCAAAGAAGCAAATTAGTTTTAACTTAATTTGTCTAAGTCCTAAATAGCAATCTGTCACTTTTTAATTACCTTTTTCCTAGCTTAAAAATAAGTTTTGTCAAAAGTCTCTTTATTAATGTTGTTTATTTTTGCTTATTTTAGCTTTTTCAAAAAGAAAATTAAAAAAAATATTTTTTAAAAAAGGGTGGCGACAGGTTTCGAGCCTGTGACCTTCCCTTCTCACACAAACACTCTAACACACACCTCCTTAACCATCTGAGCCCTTGGGACTTTTCTGAAAGACTCTAGGGTGCATTTGGTTTTAAGGGTTTTTTGACTATTAAGTGTTATAAGTTGTTTTGCTTATTTACAGCTTATTAGCATAAGCTCTTTAGCCAGTTTTATTTTTCTTAGGTTTAGAATTGTTTAAAGTATTTTCTGTAATTTTTCTAGAATTTTTAAAATTAGTTTACTATTTTTAATGATTTATTTAGATTAAATCTGTTTTTAATTCATAATAAATAAAATAAAAGTAAAAAAAATATAATTCTTTTTTCTAAAATTATTTTTAGTCATTTAGGATTTATAAAAAATAAAAAAACATTGTAGGGCTTAATTATGATATAGTTGCTTACCTAGTCGCGTTTTAGGATTCCCGTTATCGTTTTTTTAGCTTTAATTTTTAATTGTCTTAATTGTTGCTTGCCTTTTCATGTTTTTGCATTTACATTTGTAGAAATAGAAAACCAAATCAAAATTTTAAAATTATTCAAATCACGTGATCACGAACTTAACCGATTCTCAATTCACGCTTCGTCGAGGAAACGACCCGGGAGGTTTTTGAACTTACTTTGGTTAAAAGTAATTTTCTTAAATCCTCTTGGAAAACTTATTACTATACTAATATTGATATCGTCCTTATATATACCTACGTGTGTGTTTGGGTTTGAATCAATTTTTGGCGCCGCTGCCGGGGAAGTGTGTGCGATTATCGTGTTTACGTTTGAAGATTAGTGTTTGAAGACCCTTCCTCGTGAAGTTATCGCTTTCAATTGTGAATATTTTCTTCTTATTATAAAAATATAAAAATACAAAAATATTTTTCACTTCTATTTTTATTTTCTTTTAAAATTAAAAATAACTGTTTGTTAATTGTCGTTTTGGCTCATCTTTAGTTAACAAACTAAAAGAGAGGTATAAGGAGGGTCGATCCTACGATCTTCGACCCGAAAAGAGAAGGTTTTTAAAACGCTTCGCCCCTTACCTGCTCCTCCGCTTCTTTGCGCGTTTTCTAGAAGAGCTACCGTGCACTATTGGCTTTCGGTCCAAAAAATATTTTCTCTTGTTTAAAATACATAAAAATCCAAAAATTACTCTCTTTAATTATATCATCATGTATGGGTTTAAAGAATGTTCGTCTTGTAAAGCTTTGTATAATAGAGAACATTGTTGTTCAAATGTGAGTTCCGTAGATAATTTTGTTCGTGATCCTAATCCGAGTTCTTATGATGAAACCCCCGACTCATCTCAACAACCCCCACGTAATTGTTCCAAGTGTGGAGGTCCGTTTGGTGGTCTATATTGTCGACAATGTACTTGTGAGCGGTGTAGAAGAAATTATACGGATGAAGTTTGTGCTTTATGCTGTTATGAAGTTGAAAAATCATTCGTTAATGATTCAAATCCAAATTCTTTCATTGATTCTCCAAATAATTTCAACCCACCTCCACAACCCCATACGTATTCTTGTGAGTTTTGTGGAAACAATGATCATTATGGTTACGATTGTCCACCTCAAGTTCCGTTTATCTATAATCCGGAACCGTGTTACAATCAAGACTTTGATAATGATTTCCCACAAAGTTTTCAAAGTTACCCACAACAATATCTTTGTTGTGAAAACTGCGAGGGTCCTCATGAGACTTTTCAGTGTCAACCGTTAAACCAAAATTTCTATGAACCTAATCTTTCCTATAATACTAATTCTTCCGGTTTTGACCAATATCAACCCCCGCAGTATATCGTCATTCATCAACCTCCTCAAGAAACGAGTGTGGAAATTTTGCAAGACAAAGAAAACCTAATGAAATCTATACAAACCTTTTTAAAGAAGTTTAATCGTATATCTTTTAGAGAAATGCCAAAGGTTTTATTGCTAGCTTGGGAGAAATTTTTTGAACTTCAACATGCTTTTAGAGAAAAGCAACATCAACCAGAGGATATACAAGAATTGCTTCATAAACTTCTTAAAGATTTGCAAATTATAAGTGAGGAGCTGGCAGAATATATTAATTCTTCGAGTTGGAATTGTCCTGCCTTCTACGACGATGATGATGAGTATACAATTCAATATAGGGAATATTTAGAGAATTCTTCTAATGCAATCGCACCCGTCTTACCAACTGAAGAACCCGATAACTCTCTAAGTATGGGGGACGAGCATCTTAGCACTGTTCCGGAAACAAAATTGGACAAATTAATAAAGTCTAGTGTTGAGAACCTTGTCCCAATCCCAAGTGAGTCCGAGGATTTTTCCGACAATGAAAGTGAGTGTGATGTGCCAGTTTGTGATGATTTTATGACTTTCTCTAATCCTCTTTTCGATTATGACGACGATTTTTCCTCTCGTGACGACGAGTCATTTTCTGATGAGGACGTTTCGAAAGAAATTTTCAAGATTTATTCGAACCCTCTTTTTGATGAAGAGAACATTTCTAGTAAGATAGATCCGCATCATTTTAATGCCGAGTCTGATCTTATAGAATCTTTGCTTAATCGATATATTTCGACGGTTTCTTATCCTAAGATTGATTATCTTCTCGAGGAGTTCTCCGGTGAACTCACTCATATCAATTTAATTCCACCGGGAATTAATGAAGCCGATTTTGATCCTGAAGAAGAAATTCGTCTTATTGAAGAATTGTTGTATGATATTTCATCTCCTCGACCTCCGGAAGAATCTAATTTTGAAATTTTTGATGCTACAATCGAATCTTCCCCCCATCTCTTATCCCCGTTAAGGATAGTGACTCTCTTATGGAGGAGATCGATATATTTCTTGATCCGGATGACTCGATACCACCGGGTATTAAGAGTGACGACTATGACTTGGAAGGGGATATTCTTTTTCTTAAAGAATTGCTTAGCAATGATTCCCTTTCCCTTCCCGAAACTGAGTCATTTCACTTTGATCATTATGATGTTCCGTCATCCCTTCGTCCTCCTGCGAAACCACCGGATGATGGAATTTTTTTTATTTTGAGCCCGATACGG
This sequence comes from Tanacetum coccineum, assembly GCA_026074375.1. Lineage (NCBI taxonomy): Eukaryota > Viridiplantae > Streptophyta > Magnoliopsida > Asterales > Asteraceae > Tanacetum > Tanacetum coccineum. Next base: position 24,295 of record BQNB010034547.1, read on the forward strand.
GTGTTTTGACTGCTAAAATGGTGGAGGATATTTCTGAACATTATGTTCCAGATATTGATACTTTGCTTCCATTTTCATTCGAAAATGAGGACAGAGTTTTCAATCCTGGTATTCTTTCTTCTCCTCTCTTATTTCATCGGGGCAAAATCACTTCTGATTTTTCTGAAAGCTCGATGATGATTTATGGAGAGGACATTCCTATCTTGGATGTTCTTTATCACCATTTCTATCCCCCTTGACCAGCTCAAGTATAGGGGATCGAGTCAGGCTCAAGACTCGGTTAACAAAAATAAGCTCTTCGTGGGTGGCAACCCATGCTTATCCTTAGTAGTAGTATCTTAGTATAATGTTTATAAATAAGTGTGATGTGAGGAGGCTCGCCTCTTTCTTTCTCGTGTTTCGTGTTTTGTGGTTTTATGTCCAGGATTGCCCGGATTTTAAAGACTCTCGTGCTCGTGGTTTTGTCCATCGTCCACTCGATCTTCAATACTTAGCATGCTTATATTTAGGAATCCGATATCCTAGATCTTATTGATTTAACGTTTATCTATTAGCATAATTAATAAACAGCTTTAGATTTGCGTAGAGACCCCTTAATATTTGGATTATGCCTTGAAATTAGTATGGGGGTGACAGTCTCACATTGAGGACAATGTGTAGTTCTAGTATGGGGGGGGGGGGGGATCTTTCGATCTCGATTTCTTCGCATTGGGCGGTATCTTGTCTTCACGTAAACCTCGTTTTTTCCTCCAAATAGCAGAAAAATATACCAAAATTTAAATTTTTTCAAACAATTGAATAAGTTGTGTTTGACCACTATGTTTTGTCTTTTTATAAGAATAAATTTTGACTTGATTCGAAGCATGTTGCGCTATAGCTGCCCCCTTTACTTATATAATTTTATGCGTTTTGCTATTTCTTTTTATTCATGAAGAAAAGCTTTAAAACGCGAATTATAGCTTGAAAAAGCCAAGATTTGCTAGTTTCCAGTTAGATAAAATATGCCAAAGCTTGTTTATTAGACTTAAGCATTCGCGAATCTTGTTTATTAAAAGATTTTAATTTGCCGAAAGTACGTGAATTGATAGAGTTTCTATATAAGTAGATGCTAAACTTAGAGTTGGTTGGATTCTCTTTAAGCTCTCATAGAGGTTAATTGTGGCTTTTTGCTCCCACCAGCTTAATAAACATTATATAATTGTTGAATAAATAAAGTTACTTTAGGTTTTTGCGATTCTTAGTTTAAATCACTTCGTAGAGATTCCTTCTAGAGAAAGTAAGGTACACATCGAGGTTTTGTCAGTGTTGTGGGGAAATAGGCTACCGATTCCTGACGGCTCGCTACCGTTGTCTAGGTAGTTAAAAGGCCACAGGACTTGAAATTTGGCTAATAATAATAAGTTATGTAAAAAACCAAAGCCGAAATAAGACCACTACCTCTTGCCGGCTCACAACCGATGTGGTTGTCGTTTAAAGGGTGGAGGTAATGATAATAAAACTGTGGGCTGATAAAAGTTTACTGCATCTTGCCGGCTCACAACCGATGTTGCAGCCTTCTAAAAGGTCAAGGATCACCGAGGTCGAAATAAGACTCCTGGACCATGGTCGGCTCGCATATCGATGTGGTAGTTGTTTAAAAGGTCGAGGTTTAATAATGTTGCAATAACAATAATAATAAAGCCAAATTTCGACTCCGGGGTTATCTAAAAAGGATAACCCCTAAATCATGCGAAATTAAAACCTTAATGTGGACCTTATTCTCACCATATCGTCTCTTTAGGAAAGGATTTCAAACTAATTGTGGTCTAAACCGGGTTTACTTTATATGAATAAGAATTTAATTTATTTGTCACCAATAATAATAATAAAATCTTTAGAGGATTTAGGAATAAGGGAGCAGAAAGTAACTATGCATCCACAATTAGCATTTATGAGTAGTGTTAGCATCTTAACTTGTATTTAGCAATGATTTCGTTTTTAAGCTTGGTTTGGGGCGGGTGAAAAATCAAGGACGATGAATTTATCCCTTTTAGTGTTTCTTGTTCTGTAAAGTTATGTTATGTATGAATAATAATAAAAATGGGAAAACGGGGGGTTTTTCAAAACTAGTGATTTCTTAATCTCCCTTGATGAACACTTAGCTACTTTTTGAGGTAATTAGTCTAAGGGGGTTGAAATTTTTGGTTTTCTATGTTTGTATTTTTGACATTGCGTGAGGACACAGCAATAGCTTAGTATGGGGGATTTTGGTATGTGCTTAAATACACATACCTTTTACTTAATAAAACGAGCTAAAAAGACCAATAATGACCAATAAATACAGAAAAATGCATTGTATTCGTTTGTATTGTGAATTGTGTCTTGCAGGTAACGGATATTGCAAAAACGGACAAAACCGAGCACGAGAATGAAATGAGTGCAAAAAAAATTGAAGCCGAAGGCGTATTTATCTTTAACGGGCCAACCCGTGCCCATTTTATTAGGCCGGGTCAGCCCATTAAGATGTATACCTATAAACCTTAGCCTTTTATAAAAGTCCAAAACCATAAACCCATTTATCCAATTCTCTTATTCTTGGCCCATGAAAACAATACAATAGCCCAATCCAAATGAGCCTAGTCAACCTTTTAAGCCGGGTCAAAGAGAGAAAGTTATAACAGTCAAAGTTACTGTTTATCTTTCTCTCTTTTCCCTCCCTCACTTTTACACAACAAACACATACACACACACACATACACACATAGGTAAATCTATCTCACCCTCTCACGCATCCCTGACTTCTAGAAGTCCTATCCCTGACACCCCTCTGATACCTTTTTTTATCGACGTTGGCGATCCCAAGAGATATCATTAGATGATGGGACGTGTTCCAAGATCAAGGGCCAAGATGAAAGGATTTAAGGCGGTTTGGATTGAGGGGCTGAGATTAAAGCAATGGAGCATCTCAATGGGCTAGAAGCTTCATATCCTCACTATAAATACTGAGGCAATCACACAGTTGGAAAGCATCTACTGGTAGGAGTAGTGTAGATTTAATAGCTTATTATGTAATTTTTCAGCTTATTGTCTTTCATTTGATGTAACTTACTTTTCAAAAGCTTGTAATCATTGTCAGTTTTAATAAAATTCAAATTTCATTTATATTATGCCTTAAATTCTATTTACCTTTAAGTAATTATGGTTTAAATGTGTTTTGCTATAAGCTAAAAAGCTCAATAAGCTCTTTTATACCTAATAAGCTAGTTCTAATTCAGTTTAGCCTTCTTAAAGCTAAACTGAATAAGCTGTTTACTTAAAATCACTCAAAAAAAATCTCAATAAGCTCTTTTTAGAAGATAAGACAGAAAGGGAAGGGCTTATATTTTCATAATAGCTTGTTTATAACATGCTAGAGCTTGTAGATAAGCTCATAGAGCATGTTATTAGTCCTTGTTTAGTGCAGAGGACAAAGGTATGTTTTCCTTTTCTCTTATTTAAGCTTAATTATGTTTTTGCTAATTTCTGCTTATTAATGCTTATTGTTGTTTTTATTACTCTTAATCTGTCTTAAAGTTACTTAATATGTTCAGTCTATAGTTTATGAGAGCTTGATTTGAGATTTTAATAGAATCTATCCATTATAGTTAAAAATGGCTCTTTAGTAAAGCTTATTGATAAGTGCTTAATTGTCTTTACTTCTTGCTTTTTAGTCATTAATAAGTTTAGTTCATCATATGTTTTTTAAGAATGAAGGCTTATCTAGATCTGTTTAGTGTAAAAATGAAATTGCAAAATTTAAAAGAGTGTTTGGCACAAGCAGCACTAACACATGTTAGTGCTGCCTAGTCACATTTGTCACTCAAATCAGTTTTAGCAAGTTTTAAATTAGTCTATAAGTCAGTTTTAATAAGTTGTTATTATTTAAATCTCAAATTTTAGGTTCAAGATATCCAGGGTTTGATTCTGTGGAGTCTTTATTTCATAATTCAGTTTAAATGCTCAGATCTTTATTAGTAGCATTTAGGTGTTATTTTCATGCTAGTTATTGTTTCAAAATGCAGTAGAATGTAGTTAGACAAAGTATGCATTTGTCCATCTTGGTTAAGTCAAAATCTGTCAAGTCTTTGTCTCATTTTCTAAGTTTAAATGTCAGTTTTCAATTGCAATTTTAAGTTAAATTTAGTTTGTTTTAAGGTCTGTTTTTTATAGTACAAGTTCATTAGGATATAGGATAAATCTGTTTAAGCTTATTTTGATATTTAGACAACATTAGGTAGCTTATCTTTAGGCTTGCATATAGCATTTTAATTTCTTATAAAAACTTAAAAAGGCCAAAAATAAATAGTTTAGTCTGTCAGGTTTCATTTCCTCTTTTCTAGCTTATTTTTATGCCTTATTTGCTTAGTTCCAGCTTATTTTTGTTCTTAGAGTAAGGGTCTTTAGCTGTTCTAGGTTTTTCAGCTTTTTCTTTTAGCTTATTTAGCCTTAATTTTTAGCTTGAAATCTGTCAAAAAGTCCTTTTAAGTTCTGTTTTAGAGGTCTGATATTTTATTTCTCTTAAGTTCTTTTATAGCTTATTGTGTTTGCTAATTTTTATTCATCTATGCTTATTAGGTATAGCATGGTATCTGTTTTAGCTTATTTTGTTTTTCCTTTTTCTTATTGAGTCCAAAGAAGCAAATTAGTTTTAACTTAATTTGTCTAAGTCCTAAATAGCAATCTCTCACTTTTTAATTAGCTTTTTCCTAGCTTAAAAATAAGTTTTGTCAAAAGTCTCTTTATTAATGTTGTTTATTTTTGCTTATTTTAGCTTTTTCAAAAAGAAATTTAAAAAAAAATGTTTTATAAAAAAGGGTGGCCACAGGTTTCGAGCCTGTGACCTTCCCTTCCCACACAAACACTCTAACACACACCTCCTTAACCATCTGCGCCCTTGGGACTTTTCTGAAAGACTCTAGGGTGCATTTGGTTTTAAGGGTTTTTTGATTATTAAGTGTTATAAGCTGTTTTGCTTATTTACAGCTTATTAGCATAAGCTCTTTAGCCAGTTTTATTTTTCTTAGGTTTAGAATTGTTTAAAGTATTTTCTGTAGTTTTCTAGAATTTTAAAAATTATTTTACTATTTTTAATGATTTATTTAGATTAAATATGTTTTTAATTCATAATAAATAAAATAAAAGTAAAAAAAATATAATTCTTTTTTCTAAAATTATTTTTAGTCATTTAGGATTTATAAAAAATAAAAAAACATTGTAGGGCTTAATTATGATATAGTTGCTTACCTAGTCGCGTTTTAGGATTCCCGTTATCGTTTTTTAGCTTTAATTTTTAATTGTCTTAATTGTTGCTTGCCTCTTCATGTTTTTGCATTTAGATTTGTAGAAATAGAAAACCAAATCAAAATCTTTAAAATTATTCAAATCACGCGATCACGAACTTAACCGATTCTCAATTCACGCTTCGTCGAGGAAACGACCCGGGAGGTTTTTGAACTTACTTTGGTTAAAAGTAATCTTCTTAAATCCTCTTGCAAAACTTATTAATATACTATTATTGATATCGTCCTTATATATACCTACGTGTGTGTTTGGGTTTGAATCAAACCTATGAAATGGACGTTTGATTTAATATCGGATCGAAGTGAATTTATGGAAAATGCATAGGTGTATACTAGTATACTTTTGTTAATATATATCTAAAAATTAACTTTTGTGATCGTGTAGTAATAAAATGTTTCCGTAAGTAAATGGGTGGAAATAATATGTATTTTAATATTACATAGATATATAACGTCTAAGTAAAAATATATATTATATATATATTTATATATATATATATATATATATATATGTTCGTCACTTAATTTAAATTCTCGTATCTCATTTTACCATGTACGTTTTCTAGTATTTACTAAGTATAGTAATTTATAAAAATTTCGGCATGACCTTTTCGTGTTTACACGTTTTTCTAAAGTCGTAGACTTTATTTAAAACCATTTTTCAAACCACTTTCAATTTACTTTTCATAATTACAAATTTATACATCATCAAATCCCTTATTATTTGCAACGTCCAACGTTTAAAAACAATTAAACGTAACACATCTAAATCGTATACTATTAAATAAGCTATTCGCGAACTTATCCAATAAGCTACACCGTAGCTTTACGCCTTGGTATTTTGTATTTATGTTGGGCCTTGGCCCGTTAAGTCCAAAAATATAGTTTTACTTATCCATTTAATCCGATAAGCAAAACTTTAAGCAATAAACATGTGACCTAAAAAATGCTATCAATAAGCTGACAATAAGCCAAGTATAATAAGCCGAACCACATAAGCTTAATAATAAGCTCATGGTGTTGGGTCTTGAATGTGGGACGCGGCTATAAGCCCTAATAAAGTATATTCGAGCTTTTTTATTAAGCCGAATAAGTTTATCGTTTTCCTTTCCAAATAAGCTAGAAAATAATCTAATAAAATATAAGTCAAATCAAAATAAGCTAAACAAATATTTCTTCTTTCTTTTCTAGTTTGGCCGAACTATATATAAGCCCTAATAAGCTAAAAATAATCAAATAATAAGCTCAAAAGTACAAATATTATTACATGAAAATAACCACGATCACAAAACTAAGATTTTCTTTTATTTCTTTACATATATTTCAAACCATAAGTACACCCTTTTAGGGTTTATGTAGTTTTAAAATCTTGTTTTTCACAAAATAAGTTGTACAACTAGCATGTATGCATCAAGATGATAAGGAAAGTACAAGTTATTTAAGAATATGAAGACTTACAAAGTTAGAAGGTTTTTAGAAGGAAGAATGAGTTTAGAACAACCCAAATGTTGTTTAATTAATACCCGGATGATACAAATGATCAAACCTTCAATGAATCTTCAAGTGTTTTTGATCAAAGATGAAAAATTATGAAAGTGTGTGTGTGTCTTGGGTGGTTCGAACAAAAGAAGGCAAGAAAAAGAGAGAAAACTAAATTTTTAGTGTGTGTGTGTTATGAGATAATGGATGTATAGTGGGTTAAATAATACAAGTTTACTTCACACACTAAATGTGTGTGTGTGTGTGTTTCGTGTATAAGAGACAAGAAGGGGGAGGGGACCAATATGATCCTCCAATCAAATTCAAGTTATAACAAATCATGTGATCAGGGCTTGTCTTATTGATTTTGAATTCAAACTTGCTCACCAAGGGTGATAAGGGTGTTTGTTTGTGCTGAACAAGACAAGGGGAGGAGGGGGGACCAACTAATTTTCTTCATTTTATTTTGCTAGTGCTTCCCAATTGATTTAATTTCCAAGTCTTGCATGTAAAAACTCATGTTATAAGTAAACCACGATTAACGCAAGTAACGAAACGAATAATGGTATCTCTGAAAATTATAAAATTTTAAATATTGCCCTAAAATGTAAAAACGTGGCTATTACCAAAATACTACAACGTTAGGCATCCCGGTTTGCTCCCGGAGACGATTCTCATATAAAAGCGGGAATACTTCCCAGTTACACGTAAATATTAAACGAAACTTCAAAAATTTAAATTGTTAAACGGAAACGGCTAACTTATTGGACGGAAATTCTCGGGGTGTCACATATATCTACACGACCACTGACATACATTCGGCCTGGATATCTTTGAAATTTTCCACCATAATGTATTCGAATTGAAAACATATTGGGTGCATTATCTGAAAATCAAAATCAAACCCTAACTTTATAAATCGATAATAAAACAAGTAAAGAACACTACATTTGTAAAAAAAATTAACTTTGAGCAAAAGCGCTTCAAATCATTACCATAAGTCGATTGTTGTTCGATGAGTTGCTAGGTGGTACCCGTCCACTGTCGACGGCGGAGCTTCCATCCCGTGTGGTCCACTAACACCATTGCATGTGGGGTTTGATCAAAAAAATAGACTGTAGGTATGGTTGTGTGAGTGATTTGTGAGAGAGTAGGAATATGATTTGGGCGAGAATAATCTTCTGAAATGATAGGGATGAGAGGTGTAAGTGAATAGTGAATAGTGAATATAGTAAATGGTGATGTGATGGGAAGTGTACACGTATACACCAAGAAATTTTACACTTAGTGACCAACGGTGCACTATACTACTTTTTATGAGAAATTACAATAATACCCATCACTAACGAAGCGACTTAACGATCGTTCATCCCTTGGGACAAAACACGCACCAAAATGACCACTTCTGGGGCCATTTCCACCGATTTTCAAAATGGAGGACTGATCTGCAAACGGGGTGGACTTTGGAGACCAACAGTGTAATTTACCCTTATTATTATTTTGTTTCCTTTAAATTTTTAGTTTTTATAC
>BQNB010034547.1:37663-51533 GCA_026074375.1 Tanacetum coccineum
CTTCTCTAGATAAGGAAATTTTGCATTGTTGGCAGAGATAGTGGCTGTTTGGAACTGTTGAAACTGTTGTGACTGGACATTGTTAGGGTACTGCTGACCAGTATGGTTGGTCTGAGTAGGTTGAGTCAAGTGAACAGCAGGTTGTGAGAAGAAGGATTGATTTGGTTGTGAGAAAGCAGGTTGTGAGAAAGCAGTTTGAGTGTATGTAGGCATTGGTTGTGTGGGTTCAGGTATGAAAGAATCCGAGGTATCATCTTGAGTGAATGAAGGTGAAGCAGATGGATTAGGGTTAGGATAAGTAAATGGTGACTGAGTAGGTATAGACGGCATGGGTTCTGACATTGTTCACGGTTATAGAAACAAGGTTTTGTTGTGGTAACAAGTAATTCTTCTTTATCAGAGGCTCTCTCCAGGCTCTGATACCACTTGTTAGGATCTGGTACTAGATAGATCTTCTAGCCTTTGTGGTTGTATAGTACTTATGTAATCACAAGTATATACGTGAGAGACTCTAACAATTGTTTAGGCGGAAACTAAACAATGCAATATAAAGAAGAACAAATATAAACAATGATCCTCTATGGATCTCTCTATTGATAATAAATTGTTTTTGTAATTTGTAATCGGTGCCAAACCCTAATGCTAAAGGTTTCTTTTATAGAGAAGAAACCCTAAATTGGTCAACAAGAAAACTAAAATCTCGTAAGAGATATACATCAATATCAATCTCTTCCTAATTTATCTCATTCCTATATTAATGAGATAATACTAGAATATAACTATAATTCCTTAATTACATTAATTACGTCTATAAATAACAATCAGCAGATTCTATCTCTGTCAGCAGAAACGAGAACATGACCAGCAGAAACATAATCAGCAGGAACGACTTAATGCCATCAGCAGAAACGAACATCTCTAACAGCAGAAACGACACTTAGTCGTTTTCAATAATTCCCAACATTAGTACTGCTGATGTAAATGGCAGGCAAGCACACAAAAGTGTAGGCAACTAGAGGTTACCACTATACTAACCAAATCCACTAAAAGTATATAAGCTAAGAACAAGCTATATCTAAGCCTTGGAAGGCTTAGATCCAGTTTTCAAGAGCTAGAAAGAAGGTAAAAAGTGCCCTGGTGCTGAGATGAGGAAAATAAGTCACAAAATCATTTTTACTTCAAACTAATCATTAAAATCTTTTTAAAACTTATTATTTTATGAAAACTCAGCTGTCTAAAGAAAATTTACCAAATTGCTTTGACTTTTGATGGTCAAACTAGCTTAAACCAAACACCCCTTAAGATTTTTGACAGAGTTGGAAAAGCTCTTGAATTGAAATCTAATTAAGAAAACTTGATTACCAGACATTAACTAACTTAATTCAAGCCTAATTAACACAAATTAACAACTACTTTAAGCTAGAATTAAGATCTATTCTAAAACTTCTTATTTTTGGTTTTTTATGGTTTAATGACAGATTATATAGAAAACTATGATCTAAGATGATTAAGCTAAAATAAATGGACAAACATACTTAATAAGCTAGATAAAGGATTGTAAATCACTAATAAGCAGACTGAATAAGCAATTAAGCAATAAGCTTATAAGTCAATAACAAGCTATAATTAAAAATGAACAAGGAATTTAAAAATGAAACTTACTTTCTCCTCTAGCTAAACAAGAGGACCTAATAAAAGGCAGCTACAAGCTCTCCTAGCGTGATAAAATAAGCTAGGAGTTTAAGTCTGTTGTATGAACACCTGCGCAATTAATTAGTCAAACTTCAGAAAAGCTCGAATAATCTATAACAATAGTAATAAGAAGGTATATATTATGTTAAGCTGAATATTAAGGTTTAGCTAAGATTAATACTGAATTAATAAGCTCTATTTAAGCTTATAGACTGAAGAGCTTAATAGGAGCTTATTAGCTTATTGAGACAATGGGCTATTTAAGAGAGCTTATGAAATAAGAGAAAAGAGGAGTTTATAACTAATTAACTAAATTTCATAAATAACAAACTGGAATTACATTACCTTAAAAGACACTTCCAATGCCAAAAGAAGATTACATAATTAAAAAAAACAAATTACAATAAGCAATATTTAAGCTAACCTAAATTATTATAAACTAGAAAAAGGAAAAATAAGGTAAAAAGAAGGTGTCTCCTGCGTGTGTGAGCTGAGGCCTTTTTATAGGCTGCCAAAGAAGCTTCTAGGCCTCCTAAATCCATATCCTAGCCTTCAATTCGCACCCTTGATTCTTCTAATCATTGCCAAATGATTTTGAGCCGTTTGATTATTTTTGTGTGTATCTGAGGATCGCCAACGTGTCATTCTATTGATGTGACATTGGGAATCATTGTGCTAGTTGTGTGAGTAGTTTAGCACAAGATCCCACCACTAAGTGCGCTATCTCCATAGCTGACGTGGCTTGATCATGAGAGAGAGGTTAAGTAATCCCTTGATAAAGACTGATTTGACCCTTCATTTGTGTTAAGGAGCTCTTGAATTGACTAACACACCCTTTGATTTGGATTTTCCCTTTGATAAGAGTGAGTGGTAACTTTGGGACGATGATGAATAGTGAATGGCGCCATTTTTATTTTTAACTGAGTTTGGGTGAAAACGGTTATAAGAGTTTGAGGTAATGACATTTTTGGTCCCTCTCAATTCTTTGTCCAATTTTAGTGTAAAAGGTTTTTCGGAAATGGCAAGAGTAGTCCTTGTGGTTGTTTATAAAAGGGAGTTGGGCTATGGTATTGGGCTTAAGGATCCGGGTGAGGCCCAATTAGGCTTAGGGACCATTTATGGATTTTTCTAAAAGTTGAGGGGCTTAAATGGAATATTTTGGGTCTTGTTGACTTTTGTTGACCAAGATTGACTGGAGTTGACTATAGGTTTGACTTTTTCTGGCTTTGGCTTCCGGCTTTTGTTCACTCTTCCGTTCTCGTGTTCGTGCTTGCCCGTTTTTGATGGTTTTCATGTGATTTTTGATATATCCATACCTGCACACACAAAACACAAATACAAGTATATTTTTGCCATTTTTGGTCTGTTTTGGGTTTATTTGGGCTATTTTAGGTATTAACGGATATGTGTATTTTACACTTATCATTACCAAATAGATTAGTTGAGTGATTTGAGTGTTTTCATCTTCCTATTTCGTGAGGTCTTTGGTTGTGTACTTGTAATAGATCGAATAAATGCTTAACGGAGAATATCCTTAGGGATACCTTTTTATAAACTTCTAAAGGCTACTTGAGGACAAATAGGGGATATTTGATGACATCAAATAACGTCTATTTTATAGCATTATTTATCCTGTCTTTTTGCTTGTTTTATATTCTTTTATATAAGAATTAATACTTAATTGATTATATTTATTATTTGCAGTAAATATCAAGCATATGGTGAAAGTTAGTGAAAAGCCACACATTTTGGAGCTTAAACGATGAAATATAATAAAATATCAAAGAGTGAAAGATTTGAACACGTCGCGATGTTTTGGTCATAACTTCTTCGTCCGAGCTCCGTTTTAGGTGATTCAAAAGGCCACGGAAAAAGAAAAAAGATATCTTTGTCTTTATACGATAATATACCTAAAATATTGGAATTATCTCATGATATATACTGGTCGAATAACCAATTCGGGCTACTTATCATGTTAGCCCATTTTATCTTAATAAAGGTCTTGGCCCAATTATTTTTTGAAGTCCATTATGTACATGGCTGAGTTATTTGGGCCTGCAAAGAAGGCATGGGAAGCCCACGATAGGGGTTTTTGTTTGCACGGCAAGAAAGCAAAGAAGGGATTTTATATATAAATAGATATATCTATATAGATTTTATTTATATATATATTATACATTCATATATATATATATATATATATATATATATATATATCCATTTTGTATTATAAATATTGAGGTGTGCTAGATTTGAGAGGGCAGACACAAAAAAGGTTTGCAAGAGACGAAGCAGTATGCAACAAATAAAAGAAGAAGAATAGAAGGGTTTTGCGAAGCGGGTCCAAGCCACATGAAAACTCTTGTGATTTTTAAACTCCACTACACGCGTTTGGTTAACATTATGTTTAATTGTTCATTTATGATTTCGTGTATTGTTACAATGACTATCGGCTAATACTTTCAGGTATTAGCCATGTTTATGATAATATAATGTTTGGATTTATCTTTATATCGTTTGTTCTTAATTCGTTGTATGTTGATTATGTTTATCTCTTCGTATCATTTATGTACTTAATTATATTTGTTTTCTATCATTCAACTAGATCTAGTCCAACATATTTAATGCGCTGCAACTTCGTTGTTGTTTGGGCGTAGGCTAAGTGTCCGGGATAGAAACATATAAATATAGTTTCCTAGATAAATTATAATCAATGGTGTGAGCTTTATGCGGGTTTAGGTTAATTGTGACAGGATTAACTAGCAACAAACCTCGAGTCTAGGGAGAAGATCCACCTAACTTTGGAATGATATATGTAACACCCCCAAATTGGATCGAAGCGGAATATGGGTTGGGGTGGTACTTCATAGATCAATAACACAAGATATATATAAGAACAACCATTAAAATCCGTTTAAAACTGTTACATTGGATTTAACAAATTGTTTGTTACAAAAGCCTGAAGTTTCACTTGTTCACTTGTTCAAAATACAAAGATTTCTAGCCCATAACAGATATACAATATGTAATGCGACAAAATATTTAATGCATGACATCTAAATCAAAAACCACCAATGTATCCCTTGCACCTCGTGCCTTATTGATCCCCTGAAAAACATTGCTTAAAATGTCAACATATTGTTAAGTGAATTCATAGGTTTATAAAATGTATAATGTAGGACCGCAAGATTTCTCCATGATAATGAAATAGATGCAAACATCATAAAATGTAATTATGTTTTCCTAAGCTCAAGACACTAAAGCTCGACATGTATGAATGCAATATAAATTGCCAACATTGCCCGTGATGATGTTCTAACCCGCAACATCCTATGTCCGACATGGTATACGTTCATTGTCTGGCAAACCGGCACAGTGAGCATGACTCACCCGAACAGGGATGTCAATCCCAAATAGATCTATTTATAACATTCGCGCTCACAAAAGTAATTGACAGTTCATGATAATGGGCTCAGATGGGTTATCGCTACTTAGGCAAACACGTAATCGTAAAGTAAAATGTCCACTTGCGTCCAATTGTAAAACATGCATATGTTTCTCACCCAAAAACTTGTAAATCATTAAAGTGTAAAACGTGGGGCTATGAACTCACCTTGTACGATAACAATTATATCACAGAAAATGCGTCAGGTAAACGCCGAATGCAACCTAATCCAATATAGGTTGTATAAGTACTAAGCACTTTAATTAACTACTACAATATATAATTGTATATAGCTACATCACCATCTAATCGCGTTTGTGAAATCATATATATAAAGTTAAAACGTTTATAAATATTTCCTTAGTAAAAATGACGTAACTTTATCGTTTTAAGCCCCTTTCTTACGTTTCTTATGTCCACGCTTTCGTATTAAGACGAGTTATTAAAATATTACATTTTCATATTTTTAGTCTCCTGGTGAACAGTGGTGTTTACTGTTCATGATAGTTTATAAATTTAGTTATCGTAAAACCCGTAAATGTCGTATCTTATTTGTTTTAGCTCCGTTTTTAGTGATTGTTTTGAGTACGTCTTCATTATTAAAAGTTCTATCTATTTAATGATGTTTTCAAAATATTCATGTCTGAGATGAATAGTAACTTTTTTAAAAATAGTTTTATAAAAGTATTTATTGTCGTAAACTCGCGTAATTCATAATTCCTTCGTTATTGATCCAAAAATTACGATTCTTAATGTTTTGTAATCCTAAAAATATTTACTATCTGAGAAAAATAACAAACCTTATATTTCAGAAGTATTTTATAACTTGTTTTTATAAAATTTCTTTTATAATGCGTTTAATTAACGTATAACTTGAAATTAGCGTATCTTCTTCGTTATAAATCGGTTTTTTGAGTTTCTTACATTTTTAGAATCCTCATGACATGTAGTATTTTATAAAAATATAAAATATATACTTTTATTTTCAAAATAAAACAGAATGTTTTGAAATTTGTGATAAAAACATGTTTTAAACTTGATTTTGCACTTTTAAGCTTAACCACCTTGTTACAAGTCCATTACAATACTTATTATCACATGTATTATATCCTTAGGGTCTCTAGTACATGATTAGTCCATGTATTGTCCAAAAATCAAAATATTCAAATGTGTACACACTTATTTATTCATGTACTTTCATAAGTATGTTTTTAGATAACTAGTCTATGTATACTTTTTATACATAATCCACACATGTAAATACTTATATTCCCATTATAACATGATATCAACATTCATATGACATATATAAAAGTTTACCAAATCATAAACAAGTGTAAAAATTCATTTTTACATGTGAACAAGTTCTTAGATGGTGAATAACTATACAAATATTATATATGCATAAAATCATGAATGTAAAGATATTAAGAGTTTTAGATGATCTTAATATGATGTATTATGATGAACAAGAATATCTAAATCCTTGTTTAGATATTAACCCAAAGATTTTAAGACATGAAAACCCTAGTTTTGCTAAAGAAAACTTTAACTTGCAACCACTTGTATAATCCTTGAAATGCTTAACCAAGCCTTCCAATCTTCTTAGAATAGTTTAGATATTATGTAGGAACACTTGTAAATGAGGTAATTAAAATTGTGTAAATTATTTAGAGGGTTTTGGGTTGTGCCATGGGTATAGAGAGAGAACCAAGAGAGATGAGTTTGATTTTGATAAGTGAAATGAGAGTGAGAGTTTATCTACTAACATGCATGAGTTATAAGTATTATGAGATAGTCAAAGGTGGTATTTTAAAGACCAAATACCAAGAGTAGCAAGGGGTGGGGCGTTTAGGACAAGATGAGTGAATTAGGGATGACTAGTAGTCAAAACCACTAGTCATGAACTAGTCTTTCTAACTATAACTATGTGCATGTTCCATAGTTAATACTTGTGTTCTTTTGTTCCCTTAGATGTAGGTTATCCCGTTAAATCAAGGATAGAAATGCCTAGCTATTATCTTACATGGAAAAATGAAAGTATTACTTGCATTTTTTTATAAGTTGTAGTTTTATTTAGAAGTGTATACTTGAGAATTGTATGATCTAACTTATTTCCTTTATGAAGAATTCGGCCCAAGTGATAAATGTGGGTAAATTTTTATAAACTTTGAGCAGTGGGAATAAAAATGGTTATCGGTTGAAGAGTAGATTTATTTTGGTGGTTCCGGGAATGTCTAAACGCAATTTATCGCGAAACGTAAACACTTTACGTAACCGTTAAAAATAAAATGTGCAAAGTTAATAAATTTCCTATAAATAATTACTTAACACTTGCATGATGTAAACATTTAATTGTTTGATGCCCGTTTACATTGAATGATCATTTTTAGTTTACGCGATTTAACTTAACACTTTAAAATTAAAAGCAAACGCGTACAATACCAAAAATAAATAGTGAAATGATAGACATCGTATATGACGCTAAAACACGGGGTGTTATAGTCTCCCCCCGTTAAGTGATCCTTGTCCTTAAGGCTTAAGATGCAACACTTGACGACGGTGCAGTCTTTGTGAAGAGGTGTGGATACTTCTTCCGAAATTGGTCTTCACATTCCCAGGTGAACTCAGGACCTCTCTTGGAGTTCCATCAAACCTTGATTATTGGAATGCGGCTTCGCTTCAACCGTTTAACTTCACAATCCTTGATTTCTACCAGATCCTCGACAAAATGAAGCTTGTCATCAAAGTTAAGTCCATCCAACGGAACAACTAATTGTTCGTCGGCATAACACTTCTTCAAGTTGGATACATGAAATGTATTGTGAACCCTGCTCAGCTCTTGCGGAAGCTCAAGCTTACAAGCAACGGATCCAACCTGTTCCAACACTTTGAAAGGTCCAACATATCTGGGGTTTAACTTCCCCCGTTTGCCAAAACATACGACCCCTTTCCAAGACAAAACCTTAAGCATAACCTTATCTCCAACTTGAAATTCCATCGGCTTATGCTTTAAATTGGTGTAACTCTTTTGTTTATCACGGGCGGCTTGCATTCTTTGCTTGATCTGGATGATCTTCTCGGTCGTTTCCTAAACTATTTCTGGACCAGTGAGTTTAACTTCTCCAACCTCGGCCTAACAAACGGGTGAACCACACCTTTGACCATAAAGTGCTTCAAATGGTGCATCCTTAATGCTAGCGTGATAGCTATTGTTATATGAGAACTCGACTAATGGAAAATGGTTAACCCAGCCCTTTCCAAAGTTGATCGCACAAGCACGCAGCATATCCTCGAGAGTTTGAATAGTCCTCTCGCTTTGTCCGTTAGTCTGCGGACGATATGCGATACTCATATTTAAGTTAGTACCCAAAGCCTTCTGAAGTGACCTTCAAAAATTCGATGTGATCCTCGGGTCGCGATCATAAATGATTAAGACAGGTATTCCATGCCTCGTGACCACCTCCTTTAGGTACATTCTTTCTAGTTTCTCCATGGGATCGGTTTCCCTCATTGGTACAAAGATTACAGACTTAGTGAGTTGGTCAACAATCACCCAAATGGTGTCATAACCTTGCGATGACTTAGGAAGCTTCATGACAAAATCTATAGTGATATTGTCCCACTTCCATTGAGGGATATCGAGTACCACAAATCCTGATGGCCTTTGATGTTCTGCCTTGACCTTGGCACACGTCAGACATTTGCTAACATAGGTGGCGATGTTAGCTTTCATATTGGGCCACCAATATAGCTTCTTCATATCTTGATACATCTTGTCAGAACCCGGATGGATAGAATATTTTGATTTGTGGGACTCGTGCATGATCACGGTCCTTAAATCTCCATAACATGGCAACCAACTCCTGCCATTGAAGCATAAAGTTCCATCCGCACGGGGTTCCAACTTTTCTGTTCTAAATTTCTTTGGATCTTTAGAATTTTCAACCAACATGCCTCCAACATCTTCGTTCTTGATATTCTTTGGTTTTCGTGCTTAAGTCTGAGCATCCAAAATTTGTTTGGGGAGATTCAAACCTATAGTCATGACTAAGGCTCAAACCCGTAATGGATTATTCCATACTTTACGGCTTAAGGCATCGGCCACTACGTTTGCTTTCCCGGGGTGGTAACGTATTTCACAATCATAATCGCTGAGCAACTCTAACCAATGACGTTGACTTATGTTCAACTCTTTCTGATTAAGAATGTGTTGTAAACTCTTATGATCAGTGAACATCGTACACTTTGTTCCATACAGATAGTGTCTCCAAATCTTGAGGGCGAACACTACTGCTCCAAGTTCCAAATCATGAGTCGTATAGTTCTTCTCATGGATTTTTAATTGGTGTAATGCATAAGCAATCACCTTATCTCTTTGCATCAACACATCGCCTAAACCTTTGATTGAAGCATCGCAGTATGCGATAAAATCTTCCCTTCCTTCAGGTAAAGCCAGAATTAGTGCACTACACAACTTCTACTTCAACAGTTGAAAAGCTGCTTCTTGTTTGTCACCCCAAATAAACATGACCTTCTTCTGAGTAAGCTTGGTCATTGGCTTGGCGATTTTAGAAAATCCTTTGATAAATCTTTGGTAGTACCCAGCAAGACCTAAAAATTGATGAATCTTCGTTGGTGACTTAGGAGATGCCCAATCTTTAATGGATTTGATCTTGGCGGGGTCCACGTGAATACCCTGGCTGTTAATCACGTGACTGAGGAACTATACTTTTGGAATCCAAAATTCACACTTGGAAAATTTGGCATACAACTCTTCTTTCTTAAGTAACTCTAAGATTAACTTAAGGTGCTCTTCGTGTTCTTGCTTGTTCTTTAAATATATCATAATATCGTCAATAAAGACAATCACGAATTTATCCAGATGTGGTTTGCACACCGGATTCATAAGGTCCATGAATACGGCCGGTGCGTTTGTCAAACCAAATGGCATAACCTGAAATTCATAATGGTCGTAACGAGTTCTAAAAGTGGTCTTCAGAAAGTCTTCTTCTCGAACCCTCAATTGGTGATAACCCGACCTTAGGTTTCTTCGAGTACACACTCGACCCTTGAAGCTGATCAAATAAATCATCAATTCTTGGGAGTGGATAACAGTTCTTCATCGTCAGTTTATTCAATTCCTGGTAATCAATGCACATCCGGAATGATCCATCCTTCTTCTTAACAAACAAGACCGGAGCTCCCCAGGGTGAGGAACTGGGTCTTATAAAGCCTTTGTCAGATAGTTCTTTCAGTTGCTCTGACAACTCTTTCATTTCAGAAGGTGCCAATCGATAAGGTGCCCGCGCTACGGGTGCAGCACCAGGTATCAAATCGATTTGAAATTCCACTTGTCGAGACGGAGGAAGACCCGGCAAGTCCTCAGGGAATACAACAGGAAAATCCCAGACGATTGGTACGTCCTCAAGTCGCTTCTTCTTCAACTTGTCTTCAGTGTCCTTCGTAGTAACATGTGCCAAAAAGATAGGACATCCTTTTAGCAAATACTTTTAGGTTTTTGTGCATGAGATGATGTTCAAACGAGTCTCGTTTCCCTGGTTACTTCTGTCACCACGAACGATTAGAGTTTCATTTCCCTAGAGGATGCGAACGATCTTCTCGGCACACAAAATGATTGCTTGGTACTTCGCAAACCAATCTATACCAATTATAGCATCGAAACTACCAAGTTCTATGAGCATTAAGTCTATGTTAAATGGGAAGTTTAGGAAGTTTAATGTACAACCCCTAAGGATAGTGTTCAACCCAATTATTCTCCCGCCGGCTAGTTCGACATCGTAAAAATGATCTAATGCAGTTGGTGTGATATCAATTTGGGAACTAAATGTAGTAGACACAAAGCTTCTATCAACACCAGTATCAAATAAGACAGAAGCACAACGGTTATTTAGAAGGAACGTACCCGTCACGACGTTTAAGTCTAGGTTTGTCCCTGCACGGCCTACCGCATACACTTTTGCCGGTGCATTGCCATTTCCACCTTGGTTACCGCGGTTGTTGTTTTTAGCTTTAGACGATCCCTCTTGAAATGCCCTTGGGCTCCACACTCATAACAAGTAGGCTTCTGACCTGACCTAGTGCCCATCTGATTGTTAGCATTGTTGGCGTTTGCAGTGCTCTTGCAGTCACAAGTCAGATGGCTGACTTTATTGCACTTATGGCATCTGGGAGCACATGGACCGTCATGGTGATAGTTGCATTTTGAGCATATGGATTTAGATCCCCTATATTGTTTCTTCTCACCAGTCCCTGCAGTATAAGCCTTGCCAGTGTTCTGCATCTTGTTTTGTTGTTGTTGTTGTAGGTTATCATCTTGCTTTCTCTTGGACTCAGTCTAACATTCAGCAAAAGTGCGGATTTTCTTATCCATTAGCTCGGTTATGATTTCAACTGCTTCTTGCATTGTCTTTGGTTTAGACGCCACTACACTTCCATGAATCATGTTGGGAAGACCACCAACATATTTTTCAATTTTATCATATTCTTTGAGAAACATCCTCCCGCACAACAAAGCAATTCCTAAAAGCGTTGGGCATAACTTGTCAAGTCAGCACCCTTTACCTTCAGATTCCAAATCTCCATTTCCAGTTTCTTGATTTCATTTCGAGGATAGTATTTGTTAGTCATCATTTTCATGAGTGTTTTCCAAGGCGTACCGTAAGCAGCATTATGACTAACTGTCTTGACATGAGTGTTCCATCATGTTAAAGCAACTGAATGGAGAGTGGAAGTTGCAAACTTGACTTGATTCTCAACTGTACAATTACTGATGTGGAAAACAGACTCCATTCTTTCAAACCATTGAGATAGACCGGCAACTCCTTCCGTGCCTTTGAAGTTTAATGGTTGACATTTGATAAAGTCAGTGTAAATACATTCACAGGCAGTTTGTTTTGTCCTTCTGACACCCGTTCCTGAATTATGGCTATCATCGCCATTCGTATTTTTGTCAGCATCACATGCTGCCAAAGCGGCAGTAACGCCTTGGTCAATCATTGCCTGAAGCTAGGCATTAGTGACAAATGTGGTGTTGATTGTTTCTGGGGCTGTGTTTGACCTCGTGGCTCTGTTTGGTGCCATTATCTTCAATCACAAGAAAATATAATACCCGTTAGATTTCGCAAAATCATAACCATGACATGACATATACACAATAAGTAAAGAGAGATCACAACACACAGTGAAATATACAACTGAATTAAAGTTAACAATGGTGTAGCTAAATCGACATTCATTCATAATAAATTCGATTACAGACATGACATAATACCACTATTCCATATATAATTGGAAACATACATGATTGGTTCAAATACAAAATGATCACAACGATTAGGTTACAAGATAAAATATACAACCTAAAGCCATACTAGCCGGGAATTACCCATAATACTTAGTAGGCTGAACAAAATAACTAGCCATAACATGATCTATGAACTGCTACCAGCCTCCTCTGGTGCATCTGGCTGTGCAGGACCTTTAGTGGGTCCCTGCTGTCTTTGAAACTCTGTCATCTATGTCTGTAGTGCCTTCAGCAGCTTTAGTGTCTCAATAAGCTGTGCCTGTCTCCTGCGGTCCGCTGCCCGCAACTCTGTAATTGCCGCATATCTGCTGTGGTCCGCTGCCTGCAACTCTGTAATCACTGCCTGCTGACCCAATACAGTAGTACGCAGTGACATAACCTCTAAACGTGCAAGATCACTAGCATCCATGGATCGTCCCCAAGCCTCTCGAGACATCCTAGCCTCTCTCTCCATCAGTAGAGCTGTACGAGCATGTGCACGCCTATCCCTATACAGCATGTTAAGCAGACCAGCCATCAGCTGTCGCTTAGTCTGCTCATCATCCAGTCTCACATAGATCTCGTCTGTGTCTTGCCTAACCCTAGTGGCAAACTCTATCATCCGTCGACACAACTCTGTGTCATCAGTAGCTGGTGCCCCTGGCATGTCTACCAGCATCTCATCCCAAGTGTCGGTGATCCCATAACCGACATCCCTCTCTAGATCCCGTATAATCTCCTTGTCTATAGTGGCAACAAAACCATAGTTTACCCTAAAACCTCTAGTCGGTCTAGCGGCAGCAGCATATGAGCTCTCTCCGACCTCGAACCTAGGACCAAGAGGAATACATAACCTCTTCTGAGGTGGTAAACAAACCTCGGACCTGTCCACTCTATGGTCAGCAGAGGGTAGATGCAAAGGTGGTGATGAAGTACGTAGCGGTATGGGTAAGAGTGGTGGTGTCCCCAATGGCGGGGTACCTGATGGTGGTGTATCTGCTCTGGTGTGGGAGAGTATGATATGTGGCAGTGGTGAATGGGAAGTAGATGGGGACTCGACTCTCAGTCGGATCATTGTAGCTCTGTAGCCCAATGGATAAGTAGGACTAACAAGTAATGGTGGAGGTACTAAAGGTAGTGGTGGTGACACTGGGAGTGGTGGTGAGGTAATCTGAGGTAGTGGTGATGACCATGGGGAAAGTGGTGATGGTGGTGGAGTAGGTATAGCAAGGAGTGTGGCAACCTCTATATCAGACCAAAATGGTGTAGGTGGCTCATCTTGGATCGATATCCTAGCAGTAACCCGGTATGCAGGATGTGGTGGTGGTGTGCCCGCAAACTCGTCGGTCTCGAATGGCTCAGTCTCCTCAGCAGATGGGGCATGATCAACAGATGGTAAAGCAACATTTGTAGAGTCGGCAGGAGCT
>BQNB010034548.1:5602-28661 GCA_026074375.1 Tanacetum coccineum
GATAAAATTTTACTACATCAGTCACTGTAGGTTTTCTCAAATACTCAGGTCCAAAAATTTCCATAACAAAACTACAAAAATGATCAAGAGATAGACGTGAACTTCTCTCACTCATTTGCATATATTCATCTAGAAAATCAGGAACAATGCCGTATGTCAATTGACGAATTGCAGAGGTGCACTTGAACAACGGGGAAATGCCTTCTTTTTCGGTACAGTCAATATTATCACGAAAGAATGAAGAATGATTAGTTACCTCATTAACTATCCAGTTGAAAAGGGGGCGGGCTATTCAGAACGTCTTTCGAAATTTATATGCATCGTACATCGGGTTCTCGCTAAAAAAGGCGGCGACTAAACGGTCATGAGCACCATAACGATCTCGATATACGAGGTTTCTCGTCGGTCGATTTGCTTGTCGGCTATTTCTAATAAACAACATCGCTCTTCTAAGAAAATTCACCGTACGGCTAACAACTTCGTCTCCTTCTTCTGAGTCGAAGAACATAAACGTATAGAAATCCATTTCGATAATGAGGATGAAATATATGTTGTTTGAGTAAGAATATGAGAAGATGTGTATAAAAATGGTGAAGTTTATATGTATTTATAAGTAAAAAATGAGGTAGTAGGAATTATTATTATTATTTTATTAATATCCAACGGCTTTTTTTTTATCCTCAACTCACGATGGTAAGTAAGTCACAATACAAAACGTTTTTTTGCCATAACTCGTGATTGAGTGTGTTCGCAATTCACGCGTGAATTTATAACTCACTCGACTCCACTCCGTGTAGCCTTAGAAGAAAGAAAAGAGCAAAAGAAGGCTTCTTTCCATATTTCAAATAACTTTACAAAAGAATCTTAGATCTGTTTTAATTTAATATATTTGAACAATTTTAACTTTCATGAAAAGTGCAAAACAACAATGTATAAAATATTCAAAAAGACATCCGGTCCGGTTAACGCTCCGCATCTGCATAATTTTTTTTTTATTATAAAAAGAATCAAAAAACCAATAGTACAGAACATTACACCAAAAAGACATCACAACTCTTTAAACAAGACGATTAAAAAAAATGTCACCCTGCATAAATCTTTTATCTCAAACAACACATTTTAGCCAAACCTTTTTATATAGAATGTTACAAAATTATGGATAAAATAGTTTCATACTTTCATATATATCTTCTTGCACCGCTTGATTAAGCTGCTAAAATATGTGTTTGTGACCATATTTTAGCTAGAAATGGCTAAACCTTTTTATATCTCACAAGGTTATCGAGATAAGGGTATGTATCCGATGGCATCACACATTTGTCACCATTGAAATATATATTTCTAGTAAGGATTAAGATCCTCTCAAGTTCATTTTGAACATGAGAGGTAAAATTGTGCTTATTGTGAGGTACATTTGAATTAAAATAATCATTACAAAATATTGTTTTGGCCCTCCCACAAAATATCATCAAGCTCCGCCATTGATAACACGGCTATAGCTCCTACATACCGAGCACTCTTATAGCTATAATCCTAAGAGAGCTAGATAAGGGGTGTCATTCGTTTAAATTTTAGTACCAATGACGCCGTCATAAGGTATCGGCGAATGCGTCATTGGTACCAATGCCATCCCAACTCAACTGCATATGCCATTCAATTATTATTATTTATTTTTTATTTTTAGTTATTTGTGAGTGTATAGGTATTTAGGTGAGGTATTTTGTGGGACGCAATAAGTGTTATTGATATTTTGGTTGGGAATGGGGTTTTTGTTATTGATGTGTTAGGTAGGGGTGAGCATCGGGTCGGAACCGACCCGAACAAAAAAAAACCGAAACCGACTAAAGGAATTTTGCAAACCGAGAACCGAACCGAGTGAATCGTATATAAACCGAAACCGAAACCGAACCCGAACCGAATAGGGTCGGTTCGGCTCGGCTCGGTTCGGTTTACGTAGTTCGAACCGACTAAGTGTTGGGTTTGAGCCGAACCTAACCGAAACCAAACCGAACCGACCAAACCGAAATACATATCCAAAACCGAAAACCGAACCGAATAAGCTCGGTTCTGCTCGGTTTGTCGGGTCGGTTCGGTTTTCGGGTCACTTTGCTCAGCCCTAGTTAGGTGACACTAAAGTGGCAGACGAATAACACGTTATTCGTCATTGCACAACTTCTAAGTATGGTAGCTTTATTTTGCATCCACACGTGAATGTTGGGAGGGTTCACCTTTGTATACTAAACTCGAACTCATAGGCTATATCAATTATCGTTTTAAAGATATTATCTCCCTAAATCTTGTTTGGGGTGACATAGAATATGCCTTCGTTTTACAATGACACGGTTGTATCCTGCCCATTGGTATCGGGCCTAGTTTGAAGTTTTCATGTTGTTGATTTTGCTTAGGTCCAAATAAGAATGACTAAAAATAAAAGTTTTGCGCTTATGAGCTTTTCAAAGTTCAATAAGCCCATAAACTAGCCAAATAAGCTTAAACAAACACCCCCCATAATGATATTTCCATATTGCAAAATAATGTCCATGCAACAAGTCTGTAGTGGGACGCCAAACTAGGTTTGCTGTTACGTTTGCATGGACATAGTGATAAGAGATATTAACATGGGCCTGATGAGACCCTTTCCAAAGGATCCGCCTTTAGACAATGTTCAACCATGTCATGTGAACCCGAAAAAGCCGAAATTAGTATATATACTAAAGATGGTTATAAATACGACACATTTGCATAGTTACAAATACGACACATTTGCATGTCGTTTTACCTTGGGCTCAGTTTTAGGCTTTTAGCCCATGTAGCCTGTATAGATACTCTAGCTTGGGCCTTGCTCCAGCGTATTGCCTCTTTATGTTCATATTTTTTTCTTTTTTCGTTCTCTTTTTGCTATTTCCAACTTACACCATAAAAAAATTAGTTAAGTTTTTTTCTTTTACAAAAGAGTCCTTCCAATTTCTACTATTTGCTACTTTTTTACATAACAAACTTTATTTATTATATATCTGACAAATATTTGCCGATTTCTCAAATGAAAAATATACCGATATAAAGGCACATGGATTACGAACAAAACGAGCCAAATATTGATATGTTTCAGACGTGCGTACCATTTTATAAAAAAAATGTTGAAGTTTAATATATGTTTTTATAAAATACATCTTTAACCTACATAATAATTTAAAAATACCCTAAAGTTTAAAAAAAGTTATGCAAAAAATTTATATTTACATTTATATTGTTGCATTGACGTCTTAATGTTTGTCAAGAATATTAACACGAATTAAGTACATCCCCATTTTTCAATGATCAATAAAGCGAATAAAAAAACCTCGTCGCAACGCGCGGGCATCATTCTTTCTCGTTAAACTCAAAACCAAGACGTCGAAACAAGTGCCTCCCCATTTTTTGCTACACAATAACGATTGAGAATAAACGCCCGAAGGTTGGTTCCGAAGTTTCTAACGAGACTTAACCTAAGACCTGATTCAAAAAAGACCCCTTACTAATAAATGCTAAACGAGACGTAAAATCCAAACCAATAGTCGAGACATTTGGACTCATCAATTTCTTTTAACCGAGTGAATCTAAAGTGTCTACTAATTGAGCTTACTTTGACAAGGTGAGTTACAATCAAATGAGGATGATGAAAAATAATCACAATCGTACATTTTGAATGCATTTAAAAAATTATTTACATCTCCTTTTAAATTCTCCTTATCTTATTATATAAATGTGTGCCTAAAATCTCACTCGTCTCTTTTTAAAATTTCTTCAAATTGGACCCCTTCCGCTAATTAGGTAACATGTTATTTTTGGCCTAGAAATTAACTAGCTGACCAACCCATGTAATTGTGTTTTGCATGTAATAGGGTGACAATTTTCGACACGACACGACACGATAAATGACACGAACTTGACACAAAGTTAAATAAGTTTAAGTTAAGGATAAACAAGTTTGAGTAAAAAACAACTCAACATGTCTAACCCGTTTAATAAACGAGCGGTGTTGAAGTTGAGTAAATATTAAACAGGTCATCACATGAATCCGTTTAAATATATATAAGCCTTTAAAATTAATTTTATAACTTGGACGTTAGATTTGGAATAAATGTATTTTGCTATGTGCTTAATATGAGTGAACTATATGATTATAACTAGTATATCATTAAATTGTCATATACTTTATTGTGTATGGTTAGTATATCTTCTAAAATCCTGAATAGCAAGTTTTTTGCATTTTAAATATTAGTTTAAATCGACAACCACCAGCCTAATATACATATTTACCATATATACCAATTGACCTATTTACTTAAACGGATTAGAAACGAGTTACACGGTAATGCAAGTCTTGGTTAAGGTTGAGTTTCTTGAAACGATTAATAAATGGGCGTGTTTAGGTAAAGGTCATAATAACCCACCAACCCGCAAACTCAAACAGGTCAACCCGAACACGACTCGATTGTCACCCCTAGCATATACAGACATAACAGAATATTAACTATCATAATAATAGTAATACCCTAGCATCGACTTGTTATAATGCTACATCCCTAGTGAAAAAACCTATGAGCCACAGGACATCAATGTGTGTTCTAACCATAACATCAGCCGATAGTAAAGAAAGGTCTAACCGTCTAAACCAAGACTAAAGATAAGTGACATAAAGTCGTAACCGATGCAAAATGAGTCACACTGAGAGACCACAACAAAGCAACAAAAGCATAAGACCCGGCCATTGGTTAAATAAACATAAAGATGACAAATAAACACAAACGCCACAACAATGAAGGCCATCAACGACACAGGCAAAAGCATTTGCTGCACGCTGTAGTTTCTGATGACTAATAAGTCAAGATTCACCATCAGATCACCAGGAACGCAAGCTAATAAAGAATTATATATTGGGGGGGGGGGGGGGGGGGGGGGGTTTTAGAATTTTTTGGGGGGGGGGGGGGGGGGGGGGGGGGGGGGGGGGGGGGGGGGGGGGGGGGGGTTTATTGGGGTTTTACAGATGATGCCACGCTTTATTCTCAATTTCAAAAACTTTACATAATGCTTAGCACAGAATAACCAGTCATGATAAAAACGAAACTAGCATTCACCTCACTATATCAAATCACCACATTACCACAAACGAAATGCTCCAACGAAGAGATACCAACTAAAAATATCTCTCTCCGCCCGTCCATATACGACATCACCATCACAATCACGTTAGAATTATTCAAAACACATATAATAAAATCCAAAACACACAAGTAATTCATCACCAGAATTCCAATCAACCAGACCATCCTCTCTGAGTTCCCCCTGATGGATGTCCATTCAACCTATCGAGCACTGCATTGAAATCAACCGTTTGTCCAGTCTCTTCTAGCCTCTGAATCACACTCATAACATGATCACCACGATATCCCATGCTTACCAATTTATCTATCAGCTCGTTGTAAGGATTATTACGCATAAACTGACCAGGAGGAGCAGGTCCAGGACCAGGACGTGACATCATCCCACTACCACCACTAGCTTGCTGTTGGGTCGGAGGATACCCGCCTTGTGGAAAGTGACCTGCTTGGCTAGGATGCTGAACCCTTCCCGACTCATTTTCATACATCATATACCCACTTGGTGGTCCACCGGCTGGCGCATATCCATCCCCTGGTGGTCCTCCAAAAGCAGGCTTCAGATGCTGTGATGGTGGTGGTGGGGGTTGTTGCTGTGGTGGTGGTTGAGGCTGAGGTGTTCGGACTGGTCCACCATAAGAGTATGCCATGGTTGGCCTAGAGCAGGCGGGGGAATACAGAATATGGCATTTAGCATTGGCATACTATTTAGGAAGTGGTTCAGTTGGTTGACTCGGGAGGTACTGTATGTTAAACTTGAGGTGATGATGGTCTTGGACCCAGGTTTGCATCGATGGCTGGTGGTTGCACTTGCTGTGCCCACTGCTTGCAGATACTTTGGCAAACGAGTGAACATGAGGTGTGAGGTTGCCTGCTGCTGCTCGTGGCTGAGGTTGGCACTTGAGACTGCATAATTGAGGTAGGTGGCGGTTGCTAGCTGCTGCTGTTGAGTTGGTGGCGGCACTTGAGACGGGCTGATAACTGACCAGGTGGCAAATTAATAATCTTGTGGCTGACGTCATACGGCTGAACCATTTGCTGTTGTGGGTCTTGCAGGTTGTGGTTGTGCTACATGACGTGGGAAAGGGCACGAGCTAATTGCTGACCGAGTTGAATCGGCTGAATTATCATTCTTTGTGGCATCAGGTGTTGAAGACCCTCTCCATTTGTGCTGTGGTTTTGACTCGAATATGAATCTTTTTGGCAGAGTTGTGAATCTTTGCAAGGTTCCTTTTGGGTATCAGCGAGTTCCTGTTTGTCCCCTCAAATCTGCACCGCGCTGTGGAACCTGCAGCACTTATACACACAACTTCAATCAAAATCCCTTCCCACTTGTGGAATGTAAAAAGCCCGAGGTAATCGAAACTCATTATCTATAAATGATCAAAACTATGTTATCTTTATTTTTCTAAGTGTTAAATGCGTTAAGAGACTCAGAGCCAAAAGACTTAGCCAAAAAGGGAACTTAGCAAATGGCTCAAACAATCAAACAAGGTTGAGAATCACGACTCAAATACATTGGTTTCTTCAGGAAGTAGCTATATAGTTGTTACTAGTCATATTCTGTACATCATTAATTTGTTTTAAAGTAATGTTACAAGTCATAGAGGTGCTCATAGTTGTCCAAGGCCAATAAAACCCGCAAACCCAAACAATTTTCCTGGTTTTTTGGCAACCTGATACTTTGTCATGAGGCTGGTTCGAAAAATTACCAGGCCAAGACACCCTGTTTGGTTAGTATTTAGAGTGTCAAACCAATTATAGTACAAACTAGCCAAACCAAACTGCCTTGTTTTCGGATTCACCAGAGATCCATGACAAAGTTTGGTTTTGAAATTGAAAATATGTCCAGATATATTTTATAGTATCTTGAGCCTTACAGGTCATTATCTAAAATGTCTAACCCGATTATAAATAATAAATAATGTCTGTTGCAACTCACCTCTTGAAGATGCTTCTCGAGAAACTTGAGCTTCACCTCCGACTCTCCATGATCACGAGTCAAATCAGAACGCATCTCCCCAATTGATTTATCAAGATTGTAGCAATGACAAATCCAACTGTGACAATCGAAACTAAGCCTACTGAGTGAAAACCATAAGGTTATCCTTTTTTGTTTTCTTCATTGATCTCTCCACAGCCAAGAGGATCACTTCTTGGCTACTAGAATCATCCGGTGGACTGTACGACGAATTGGGGAACACTGATGTTCTTGCCATTCGGTTCTTATGGAACTCCTGCTAGCAAATTTTCAGTTTTAGCCACTTATAATTCAATCGTATGATATTGGAAATAAAAAAACCATGTAAAAAGTATTTAACAATGTGCAACTTCCACCACAATCTACAACCTGAAGCAGATTTTAAAGGATTGATAAGAGTCTACCTTAAATAATTAGATAATCAGAAGCCAAATCTTTTATTCAAACATTTTGGGATCGTTTATTAGATCATTACTCATGGACTCGCAACTACTATAGTGACTATTAAACGCTTTATATTGCCTGCATAGGGAGACGGTTATTTTTGACGGATAAGCATCTGGTCTTCTGCATATAATCTCAAGTTGGGATCAACAAACAATTGTCAGTAATAAATTCAATAAGTCACATCACAATTAGTTACAAACCTTAAAACAAATGAGAATGTCATGTTTCGTTACTTAACGATTCAATCATCTATTAATAAATTCAATAACTCACATCACAAGTATAAACTTCTACTTATACGCTAACCATAAACAGAAAAAAAAAAGTAACCTCAGACACCATCAAATTAGATAAGCCTAATTAGTTTCAAAAAACAATCCCAAACACCCCATAAAACCACACCTTTACACAATCAAACCCAAATCCAAACACCACATATATCACAAAAACCAAACAATTAACATGATATAACACATACCAATTACTCAAAACAACTCAAATCACAAAACCCTTTAACAAATTGACACAAAAACACAGATCAAGAAACATAATCACAAACCCTAAAAAACCTTAAGAAAACCTTAAACAACCTTAAAATCAATCAAATCCAATAATTAATCCAATTGAACAAATGGGTATTAACCAAAAATCAATAAGGTTTCATACTATAAGCTGAATTAAAGCATACGCTGACTACAAATAAAGTGTTATATTTTCCTTGAATGTGCCGGGGTAATCTTCATAAGAGCAAAGGATATCATCAGATGCAAAATCAAACCCTTTTGAAGATCCAGAAGCCATATCCAAAATCAACAACAAGATTTAAGATTGAATTGAATAAATAAAGGTTGGGTTGGTTGGTTGATAGGAAGGTTCGTGTTTGTGTGGGGGTTAAGAAAGAAAGGCAATGTTTTTTATATGGGTTATTATTGATTTTGATGATTGATTTGGTGTGATATGAGATTTTTAATTTGTATTGGTGTGTGAAAAGGAATAGGTGATAGACTAGTCTCAATGGAAGCCAAAGAATATGTTGGGGGTAGGAGCTTGGATAAGTATTGGATATATTTAATTTCATTTATATGTCGTTTGTTTTGCCTTTATCCTAAAGGTAAATGAGTTTTTTTATTAACAGACTTGACTTTTTTTCAATAGTACCAGTAATAACTTCAACTATATTTTATTTTTACACATTACATCAACGTACTTTTAAATTTTGTTTGACATCACCAATATCACAACTTGTTACTGACACGCTGACATAAACATTCCATGCTGTCAAAAACATTTTAGGGTAAAAGCCATTTATTACCAACCTACTTTCTCATGCGTACCGTAATGACCAATATTACCATAAAATGATTATATTACCCTTGTCTTCTCTATATCCATTAGAAATGGCTGCTACCCTAGCTAGAATGGACAGAGCAACAAATAAATCTACATATATTTCATCAACGTGACTTTAATAAATGCACAAGTACTACATCATATCATCAAATGCTTGCACAAAAATCATCCATATCTAAAAACAAAAATCCTAACCACCTTCACAAAATCAAACTAAACCCAGATTCACACTTAACAACAACAACCATCATCAAACCATCACTGATAACACTCAACAACCCAAATCCAAATCCCGATCAAACCTCCACTTCAATTCATAACAAAAACTCAACAACTTTGTGTGGTACAAAAACTCAAAAACTCAGCAACAAACAAAAAAATAACCAAATCCTAACCCTTATCACAATAAGATCAACAGTCACCGGTACCCTTCCGGCGACTACATCTTCAACGACGGTTGTGGTGGAGGAACGACAGCTGTGGTGGAGGTAGTTAACCAACACAAAAACAATCAAAACCCTCACAATATCCACTAAGGGCGTTAGTGGTGAGGAACGACAACTGTGGTGGAGGTAGTTAACAAACACAAAAGAGTCAACAAACCCTCACATCACAAACCAAATCCTAAAATCACAAGAAACAATAACCCATCATAAACAACCCACAAAATCATCTCACACCATCATGGTCACAGATTCGTGAAACAAGCCTTAATGTGAATCCTAATCCAACTGCTAATACGATTAAATTAAAAATAACCTTAGCTAGTGTATGTGTTATTTTCACATATTTGACCAATGATCAATGGAAGTGACCGACACTTTCGTGTTCCTAACAAAAACATTAAAAAACAACTAACTAACAATAGATCATGTAATCCTAAGTAAACACACATAGATTTAACTTAACATAGCATACGAAGAACAGAAAATCAACATAATCAAGAAAATAATGATAAACATAATTGAATAATTAATGTAATAACGTATCTTGATGATACACTTGAGTTATAATGAAGAAAAGCATTGAAATACTCTTGAGAATCGGTTAGGGTTTATCTCCCACAAGTTCCACACGATTTATGAAAACAAGGCAAAATGTATATAGAAAACAGAGTGTGCCACCGTCATGTTATAGATGTGATGACGTCATCTGGCCGTCATCAATTTAGGGTTTTCCCACTGACTTTCTCTGGCTACGTCACCTTGTGGACTGTGACGGCGTCACGTTGGACTTGAGATGACGTCATGACCCCCCCCCCCTCTGCACACACTGGTCGGTCACAAAAAATATCAAAACTTCACTTTCTGGGCACTTTTGGTGACATCATCACAAATGCCGGTCATGACTTGAAACCTTTGTCTTTTTCTTCGAAACTTCGTCCAATTAAGAACAAAACTTGTACGTTTTCAACGAATGCATAGTCCATGAACTAAAAAAACATGAAGGATTTTAAGCCATAATAGAGATTAAATGCACGAAATAATGGGGGTAAATGACCCCTAAAATCGCTATAAAATTGCACCTCATCACATGCAACTTGTTATTAGTCGGTTGTGTTTATTGATTTCTTGTTGGTTATTAAGGTTATTTATTGCTTGCGAATTGATTAGATCTTCAATAGCGGTGTGATAATTGTTAATTGTCAGACTAAGAACCTCATAGACTTTAGAATTTACTTAGGTTATTGGCCTTGTCGAGTCGCCTATGGTTCATTGATCAAGTTTGTGTGCAAAAGAGCAGTGTTGGATTGCGAGACGTTAACATGTTGGATAAATAATGTGCAGTGATTAGTTATAAGAGTTTGGACTAAGGCACTAGGCTAGCTGCTATATGGTGTAGAAGCTGGATCAAAGCACTACGCTAATCTAGAGATATCCTCCATAACCACCAATCAAGACGTGACAAATTTTGTAAACGTAACTAGTTAATAATAAGGAGTAGTGCACCACATGTAAATATGTTTTTCCCAGATATAAGTTTACACACCAAATTTACTTTTCTTGCATTTTAATTCATTGTGTATTAGGTTAATATTATTAATTTAAAATTAAATCTGCCAAAATCTCAATATTTTAGTTGCTTCTTATTGAAATACACAAAAATACCAAAATAATCTCCTTTAATTTTTTTTAGATCATTTATTCATATTCTACGAGTCCACCTAACCATTATCATAAAGAACGATCAATCACATTTTTTTATTATACTACATCAATTAGATATACTACACGCAGGGTTGTAAAGTTTGCTTTGCAACCAATGCACATCAGGGATGGTGATTATAATCAATGACAAAAAAGAACAAAAAATTGAATTAGGAAGAGTAAGATATGATTAGGAAGATAATTAATTGTCACGTAAGCGTATGTAACTTAGTAAAATTTTCCGGTAAAACAAGTTTGTAAGTATCATATATTTTAACTAACTGGGCTAGTTTAGTTGGTCACTAAGGGTATCTTTGGTATGTGTGTTCTCCCATCAACCTAGAGGTTGTGGGTTCAAGTCTCGCTGGAGGCATGTGTGAAATATATTATGAGATATGCGGTATAGGGTGCGAAAAAAATTGCCGTTTTAAAAAAAGTATCATATCTTTTATATAATAAAAGAATTACATTATTTCGGAGTTTTCTATGAGATTCGATCTTATAGAAAAAAATAATCAATCAGGTCGCTTGATTTTGACACGTAGGCAAAATCGTGCGATCTGATTGGTTAAAAAAAGTCAAAATTAAAAAAAATGGTGGAGAAATTTGATGGAGAAAAAAACATAAAAATATAGGTGTCAAATTTGTAAAAAACAAAAACTTAAAATACGAGGAGGTAATTAATAAAACTTTAGTGGATTTTAAATAAATTATATGAAGCTAAGAGAAACTTATAATATTCCATATTTTTTAATAACTTTAGAAAATAAACAATATCCCTTTAAACTTTATACATTATAGACTTTGTACTTTAATAATAAAACATATATAAAATCTATTTAAAATTTATATAAAAATATCAGAAAAGACATATTAAACTCGCATATTGTGTACAACATGATATTAATAGATAAATTTGAACAACAACATCAATATCAACACTCATGTGAGTTAGACAAAGTTAAATCTTTAATTCAATAAAAGCTTTACAAAATATTAATCGGTATTAATCAATGTTTTAAAAAGCTGTTTTTTAATTGACCCGGTCGAGCCACCGGGTCACGGTTCCACCGGGTTTTCGGGCAAAATCCGGATTCCGGTCACCTGACCGGTTTACGGTTCAACCAACCGGGTCAACCCGGGTTTTAAAACACTTATATTAATACATAATGAATTATTTTATGTAAACCACGTGTATAATTATTAGTTGTACTAATATCACAATTACAAAACATTAAACACGAAAAATATGTCATATGCCCGTATATTAAAAAAAATTAACACATAAATCAAATTTATTTTAAAATTTTAATTTAATATACGGGCATATGAAAAAATTTCCGTGTTTAATGTTTTGTAATTGTGATATTAGTACAACTAATAATTATAGTACAACTAATAATTATGTACGTGGTTTTACATAAAAAAGTTCATTATGTATTGATATCAGTGTTTTAAAACCCGAGATGACCCGGTCGGTTGAACCGTGAACCGGTCGGGTGACCGGAAGCCGGATTTTGCCCAAAAACCCAGTTGAACCTTGACCCGGTGGCTCGACCGGGTCAATTAAAAACCAGGTTTTTAAAACACTGATTAATACGATTAATATTTTGTAAAGATATTGTTCGATGAAATATTTAACTTTGTTTAACTCACATGAGTGTTGATGTTGTTGTTCAAAATTACCTATTAATATAAGGGTTTTTCTAACATGTGCCCCAGGGGCACATGTTAAGGTGGGGACACAGGCTGTGTGTCACAGCCTGATTGGCCAGCAGTTATTGTTATTAATCATTATCAGGCCTCACAAATAACTGCTGGCCAATCAGGCTGTGACACACAGCCTGATGTCCCCACCTTAACATGTGCCCCTGGGGCACATGTTAGAAAAACCCTTAATATAATGTTGTACATAATATGCGAGTTTAATATGTTTTTTTTAATATCCTTATATAAACTTTAAATATATTTTATATATGCTGTATTTTTAAAATATAAAGTTTAGAGGGTATAAAGTTTAAGAGGTATTTGTTTATTTTCGAAAGTTATTAAAATATATGAAAAATTATAAGTTTCATTTAACTTATAAAAAATATATTAAACGCAGTAACCAATTAAAAAAAATTATACCTCGTTGTTGCTCAAATCCATCTTATATACGCAGTAACAAACTAAAATCTTCAGGCGACCGTCGGAGCAAAACCAACTCAAAACACCAGAGCAACCAAAAATCGATACGTTCACACAAACACCGGAGCAAAACAACCTAAAAACCACCACAAAACCCAAACCAGCCAAAATTTTTTAGGATATTTCGTTCGAATCAACTACTGCTAAAATGCTTTTCAAATGAACTATGAATTATACATTCATTCAACTATCATTTATATGATCAGAATTGTGAAAAACTACAAATTCATACTGTTAGATATGACATTTCATTGACATGCATACTTCATTTCCTAGCATAGAATTGTAAAATCATGAACCGACTCCCGAAATGATAACCACGCCCCAACCTGCGCGATCAACTCACAAAAGACAAAAAAAACATCATCACTGCCCATATTGCGCGATGATCCTTGTTTGCAGATTAGGGTTTTTTTTTCGTTAACAACGATGTTGGTGTAATATTGTGACACGTATTCTTCGAGTTCTCAACTCCCCTATTTGCGCGATCAACATGGTTGATTTGGTAAATGTGTTGTGTCAGGGTCTCTGCAAGAAAAGGGGTTGAGAATATGGTTGATTCGGTAATTTTTGCTTCTTAAAAACACCAGTTACATATTTTGAACTAAAATTTTCGGCAATTTCTTTTTGGGTAAAGGCCATTTATTACCAACTTACTTTCTTATTTGTACCGTAATGATCAACTTACTTTTTTTTGTACACATTACACCAACGAACTTGTTTGTTTTGTGATAATGTTACCCATATGACCGGCTAGATTTCCACGTCATTAATTTAAATTTTTTTTCCAAATGTGCTAATACACTCCACCTTGACAATAATGTTTGACTTATCAAATTATTTACAGTAATATTTAACAAGAAAAATGACTAAAAAGCCATTCATACAAGTATAACTTATCCTTGGATTTCATCACTTCCAACATTATTTTATAAGGAGCAGCGTTTTAAGCTATCTATAACTTATCCTTTAATTTCATCCACCTATCTCATATCACATTCATCCCTACACTCAAACTTTTGACTTTCTCAAAACCTGTTTAAGCTCATCCCACCCTCGTCTCCACCATTGTCACCGTCCGTCACTGCCATTCTTCACCATCATTAACCTTGCACTTCGATCATTGGTCGAATGTGTGAAAAAAACACATACACATGCAGGATATTTTTTTATTTAATCGATTTGCAGTAGATAGATTCACATTAAGCTTGTTTCACAATCTTGTGCCACGATGGTGTGAGATGATTTTGTGGGTTGTTTATGATGGGTTATTGTTTCTTGTGATTTTAGGATTTGGTTTGTGATGTGAGGGTTTGTTGACTCTTTTGTGTTTGTTGACTCTTTTGTGTTTGTTAACTACCTCTACCACAGTTGTCGTTCCTCCACCACAGCCGCCCTTAGTGGGTATGTGAGGTTTTGATTGTTTTGTGTTTGTTAACTACCTCCACCACAGCTGTCGTTCCTCCACCACATCCGCCGTTGAAGATGTAGTCGCCGGAAGGGTACCAGTGAATGTTGATCTTATTGTGATGAGGGTTAGGATTTGGTTATTTTTTGTTTGTTGTTGAGTTCTTGAGTTTTTGTACCACACGAAGTTGTTGAGTTTTTGTTATGAATTGAAGTGATGGTTTGATCGGGATTTGTATTTGGGTTGTTGAGTGTTATCGGTGATGGTTTGATGATGGTTGTTGTTGTTAAGTGTGAATCTGGGTTTAGTTTGATTTTGTGAAGGTGGTTAGGATTTTTGTTTTTAGATATGGATGATTTTTGTGCAAGCATTTGATGATATGATGTAGTACTTGTGCATTTATTAAAGTCACGTTGATGAAATATATGTAGATTTATTTGTTGTTCTGTCCATTCTAGCTAGGGTAGCAGGCATTTCTAATGGATATAGAGAAGACAGGGATAATATAATCATTTTATGGTAATATTGGTCATTACGGTACGCATGAGAAAGTAGGTTGTTAATAAATGGCCTTTACCCTAAAATGTTTTTGACGGCGTGGAATGTTTATGTCAGTGTGTCAGTAACAAGTTGTGATATTGGTGATGTCAAACAAAATTTGAAAATACGTTGGTGTAATGTGTAAAAAAAAGTAAGTTGGTCATTACGGTGCAAATGAAAAAGTAAGTTGGTAATAAACGGCTTTTACCATTTCTTTTTCTATGTAAATCACCAAGTTTCCTGCAAGATATTCATCTTCCATTTTATTGCGAAGTCTATTCTTGCATATTTTTATCATTGAAAACGCTCTCTCGGTTCTAGCAGTAGATACTAGAAGTGCCAAGATTAGTCGGATTAATATGTAAATTATAGAATATAACTCACACTTTTCAGTTTTCACAAGACCTATGCATAGAAAAAAACATTGCCTTTCTTTCTTAACCCCCACACAAACACGAACCTTCCTATCAACCAACCAACCCAACCTTTATTTATTCAATTCAATCTTAAATCTTGTTGTTGATTTTGGATATGGCTTCTGGATCTTCAAAAGGGTTTGATTTTGCATCTGATGATATCCTTTGCTCTTATGAAGATTACGCAAATCAAGAAAATAATAACACTTCTCATTCTGATTCAGCGATTGCTTCTAATTCAGCTAAAGTATGAAACCTTATTGATTTTTGGTTAATACCCATTTGTTCAATTGGATTAATTATTGGATTTGATTGATTTTAAGGTTGTTTAAGGTTTTCTTAAGGTTTTTTAGGGTTTGTGATTATGTTTCTTGATCTGTGTTTTTGTGTCAATTTGTTAAAGGGTTTTGTGATTTGAGTTGTTTTGAGTAATTGGTATGTGTTATATCATGTTAATTGTTTGGTTTTTGTGATATATGTGGTGTTTGGATTTGGGTTTGATTGTGTAAAGGTGTGGTTTTATGGGGTGTTTGGGATTGTTTTTTGAAACTAATTAGGCTTATCTAATTTGATGGTGTCTGAGGTTGCTTTTTTTTGCTGTTTATGGTTAGCGTATAAGTAGAAGTTTATACTTGTGATGTGAGTTATTGAATTTATTAATAGATGATTGAATCGTTAAGTAACGAAACATGACATTCTCATTTGTTTTAAGGTTTGTAACTAATTGTGATGTGACTTATTGAATTTATTACTGACAATTGTTTGTTTGATCCCAACTTGAGATAATAAGCAGAAGCAGATTGCTTATCCCGTCAAAAATAAACGTCTAAGCAGGCAATATAAGCGTTTAAAGACACTATAGTAGTTGCGAGTCCATGAGTAATGATCTAATAAACGATCCCAAAATGTTTGAATAAAAGATTTGGCTTCTGATTATCTAATTATTTAAGGTAGACTCTTATCAATCCTTAAAAATCTGCTTCAGGTTGTAGATTGTGGTGGAAGTTGCACATTGTTATATACTTTTTACATGGTTTTTTAATTTCAATATCATACGATTGAATTATAAGTGGCTTAAACTGAAAATTTGCTAGCAGGAGTTCCATAAGAACCGAATGGCAAGAACATCAGTGTTCCCCAATTCGTCGTACAGTCCACCGGATGATTCTAGTAGCCAAGAAGTGATCCTCTTGGCTGTGGAGAGATCAATGAAGAAACACACGGATAACCTTATGCGTTTTCTCGAAGGGCTTAGTTCACGCTTGTCACAGTTGGAATTGTATTGCTACAATCTTGATAAATCAATTGGGGAGATGCGTTCTGATTTGACTCGTGATCATGGAGAGTCGGAGGTGAAGCTCAAGTTTCTCGAGAAGCATCTTCAAGAGGTGAGTTGCAACAGACATTATTTATTATTTATAATCGGGTTAGACATTTTAGATAATGACCTGTAAGGCCTGACTACTAAAATATATCTGACATATTTTCAATTCAAACCAACTTTGTCATGGCTGAACCGAAACAATGCAGTTTGGTTTGGCTAGTTTGTACTATAATTGGTTTGACACTCTAAATACTAACCAAACAGGGTGTCTTGGCCTGGTAATTTTTCGAACCAGCCTCATGACAAAGTATCAGGTTGCCAAAAAAAAGGAAAATTGTTTGGGTTTGCGGGTTTTATTGGCCTTGGACAACTATGAGCACCTCTATGACTTGTAACATTACTTTAAAACAAATTAATGATGTACAGAATATGACTAGTAACAACTATATAGCTACTTCCTGAAGAAACCAATGTATTTGAGTCGTGATTCTCAACCTTGTTTGATTGTTTGAGCCATTTGCTAAGTTCCCTTTTTGGCTAAGTCTTTTGGCTCTGAGTCTCTTAACGCATTTAACACTTAGAAAAATAAAGATAACATAGTTTTGATCATTTATAGATAATGAGTTCGATCCTCGGGCTTTTCTCCTTCCACAGTGGAAGTGATTTTGATTGAAGTTGTGTGGTATAATTGCTGCAGGTTCACAGGTCGGTGCAGATTTTGAGGGACAAACAGGAACTCGCTGATACCCAAAAGGAACTAGCAAAGCTTCAACTTGCCCAAAAAGATTCATCTTCGAGTCACAACTCACAGCAAAATGAGGAGCGGTCTTCAACACCTGATGCCAAAAAGAATGATAATTCAGCCGATTCCACTGGTCAGCAATTAGCTCTTGCCCTTCCCAGTCAAGTAGCCCCACCACCACCTGCAGCCCCCCAACAGCAAATGGTTCAGCCGATGAGTCAGCCACAAGCTTATTATTTGCCACCTGGTCAGTATCCGCCGTCTCAAGTGCCGCCACCACCTCAACAGCAGCAGCAGCAACCGCCACCTACCCAATATATGCAGTCTCAAGTGCCACCACCTCAGCCACAGCAGCAGCAGCAACCACCACCTCAAGTTCACTCGTTGCCACAGTATCAGCAGCAGTGGGGCCAGCAAGTGCAACCACAGCCATCGATGCAACCTGGGTCCAGACCATCATCACCTCAAGTTTACCCTCAGTACCTCCCGAGTCAACCACCTGAACCACTTCCAAATAGTATGCCAATGCAAATGCCATATTCTGGTATTCCCCCGCCTGGCTCTAGCCAACCAATGGCATACTCTTATGGTGGACCAGTCCGAACACCTCAGCCTCAACCACCACCACAGCAACAACCCCCACCACCACCATCACAGCATCTGAAGCCTGCTTTTGGAGGACCACCAGGGGATGGATATGCGCCAGCCGGTGGACCACCAAGTGGGTATATGATGTATGAAAATGAGTCGGGAAGGGTTCAGCATCCTAGCCAAGCAGGTCACTTTCCACAAGGCGGATATCCTCCGGCCCAACAGCAAGCTAGTGGTGGTAGTGGGATGATGTCACGTCCTGGTCCTGGACCTGCTCCTCCTGGTCAGTTTATGCGTAATAATCCTTACAACGAGCTGATAGATAAATTGGTAAGCATGGGATATCGTGGTGATCATGTTATGAGTGTGATTCAGAGGCTAGAAGAGACTGGACAGACGGTTGATTTCAATGCAGTGCTCGATAGGTTGAATGGACATCCATCAGGGGGAACTCAGAGAGGATGGTCTGGTTGATTGGAATTCTGGTGATGAATTACTTGTGTGTTTTGGATTTTATTATATGTGTTTTGAATAATTCTAACGTGATTGTGATGGTGATGTCGTATATGGACGGGCGGAGAGAGATATTTTTAGTTGGTATCTCTTCGTTGGAGCATTTCGTTTGTGGTAATGTGGTGATTTGATATAGTGAGGTGAATGCTAGTTTCGTTTTTATCATGACTGGTTATTCTGTGACTATATGCATATGTAAAGTTTGAACATCTGAGAAATAAAGCGGCATCATCTTGTAGCATGCGTCTGGTGATCTGATGGTGAATCTTTACTTATCTCGTCATCAGAAACTCAGCGTGCCAGCAAAAGCTTTTGCTGTGTCGTTGATGGCCTTCATTGTTGTGGCGTTTGTGTTTATTTGTCATCTTTATGTTTATTTAACCAATGGCCGGGTCTTATGCTTTTGTTGCTTTGTTGTGATCTCTCAGTGTGACTCGTTTTGCATCGGTTACGACTTTATGTCACTTATCTTTAGTCTTGGTTTAGACGGTTAGACCTTTCTTTACTATCGGCTGATGTTATGGTTAGAACACACATTGATGGCCTGTGGCTCATAGGTTTTTTCACTAGGGATGTAGCATTATAACAAGTCGATGCAAGGGACCTATACAATATTATGAAGTAATATTCTGTTATGTCTGTATATGCTAGGGGTGACAATCGAGTCGTGTTCGGGTTGACCTGTTTGAGTTTGCGGGTTGGTGGGTTATTATGACCTTTACCTAAACACGCCCATTTATTAATCGTTTCAAGAAACTCAACCTTAACTAAGACTTGCATTACCGTGTAACTCGTTTCTAATCCGTTTAAGTAAATAGGTCAATTGGTATATATGGTAAATATGGTAAATAAGGTTGGTGGTTTGTCGATTAAACTAATTTAAATGCAAAAATGCTATCAGGATTTAAGAAAAGATAAACATAACATACAAATAAGTATACGACAATTTAATGATATACTAGTTATAATCATATAGTTCACTCATATTAAGCACATAGCAAAATACATTTATTTCAAATCTAACGTCCAAGTTATAAAATTAATTTTAAAG
This sequence comes from Tanacetum coccineum, assembly GCA_026074375.1. Taxonomy (NCBI): domain Eukaryota; kingdom Viridiplantae; phylum Streptophyta; class Magnoliopsida; order Asterales; family Asteraceae; genus Tanacetum; species Tanacetum coccineum. The sequence continues at coordinate 25,441 of BQNB010034548.1, forward strand.
GCTTATATATATTTAAACGGATTCATGTGATGACTTGTTTAATATTTACTCAACTTAAACACCGCTCGTTTATTAAACGGGTTAGACATGTTGAGCTGTTTTTTACTTAAACTTATTTAACTTTGTGTCAAGTTCGTGTCATTTATCGTGTCGTGTCGAAAATTGTCACCCTATTACATGCAAAACACAATTACATGGGTTGGTCAGCTAGTTAATTTCTAGGCCAAAAATAACATGTTACCTAATTAGCGGAAGGGGTCCAATTTGAAGAAATTTTAAAAAGAGACGAGTGAGATTTTAGGCACACATTTATATAATAAGATAAGGAGAATTTAAAAGGAGATGTAAATAATTTTTTAAATGCATTCAAAATGTACGATTGTGATTATTTTTCATCATCCTCATTTGATTGTAACTCACCTTGTCAAAGTAAGCACAATTAGTAGACACTTTAGATTCACTCGGTTAAAAGAAATTGATGAGTCCAAATGTCTCGACTATTGGTTTGGATTTTACGTCTCGTTTAGCATTTATTAGTAAGGGGTCTTTTTTGAATCAGGTCTTAGGTTAAGTCTCGTTAGAAACTTCGGAACCAACCTTCGGGCGTTTATTCTCAATCGTTATTGTGTAGCAAAAAATGGGGAGGCACTTGTTTCGACGTCTTGGTTTTGAGTTTAACGAGAAAGAATGATGCCCGCGCGTTGCGACGAGGTTTTTTTTATTCGCTTTATTGATCATTGAAAAATGGGGATGTGCTTAATTCGTGTTAATATTCTTGACAAACGTTAAGACGTCAATGCAACAATATAAATGTAAATATAAATTTTTTGCGTTATTTTTTTAAACTTTAGGGTATTTTTTAAATTATTATGTAGGTTAAGGGTGTATTTTATAAAAACATATATTAAACTTCAACATTTTTTTATAAAATGGTACGCACGTCTGAAACATATCAATATTTGACTCGTTTTGTTCGTAATTCAGATGCCTTTATATCGGTATATTTTTGCATTTGAGAAATCGGTAAATATTTGTTAGATATATAATAAATAAAGTTTGTTATATAAAAAAGTAGTAAATAGTAGAAATTTGAACTCTTTTGTAAAAGAAAAAAACTTAACTAATTTTTTTATGGTGTAAGTTGGAAATAGCAAAAAGAGAACGAAAAAAGAAAAAAATATGAACATAAAGAGGCAATACTATCGAAAGGCTGGAGCAGGGCCCAAGCTAGAGTATATACTATCTATACAGGCTACATGGGCTAAAAGCCTAAAACTGAGCCCAAGGTAAAACGACATGCAAATGTGTCGTATTTGTAACAATGCAAATGTGTCGTATTTGTAACCATCTTTAGTATACATACTAATTTCGGCTTTTTCTGGTTCACATGACATGGTTGAACATTGTCTAAGGCGGATCCTTTGGAAAGGGTCTCATCAGGCCCATGTTAATATCTCTTATCACTCTGTCCATGCAAACGTAACAGCAAACCTAGTTTGGCGTCCCACTACAGACTTGTTGGACATTATTTTGCAATATGGAAATATCATTATGGGGGGTGTTTGTTTAAGCTTATTTGGCTAGTTTATGGGCTTTTTGAACTTTGAAAAGCTCATAAGCTCAAAACTTTTATTTTTAGTCATTCTTATTTGGACCTAAGCAAAATCAACAACATGAAAACTTCAAACTAAACCCGATACCAATGGGCAGGATACAACCGTGTCATTGGCAAAACGAAGGCTATTCTATGTTCACCCCAAACTAGATTTAGGGAGATAATAATATTTAAAACGATAATTGAATTAGCCTAAGTGAGTTAGAACAAAGGTGGAACACTGCCCAACATTCACGTGTGGTTGCCAATTAAAGCTACCATTACTTAGAAGTTGTGCATGACGATTAAAGTGTTATTCGTCTGCACTTCAGTGTAACACTTACTAGGGGCTGAGCAAAGTGACCCGATAAACCGAAACCGACCGACAAACTGAGCCACGAACCGAGCTTTATTCGGTACGGTTTTTCAGTTTTTGGATATGTATTTCTGTTTGGGTCGGGTCGGTTCGGTGCGGCTCAAAACCGACAATTAGTCGGTCTCGAATACGTAAACAATACGGAACCGAGCCGAACCGATCTTGTTCGGTTCGGTTTCGGTTTATATACAGCTCACTCGGTTCGGTTCTCGGTTTGCAAAATTCCTTTAGTCGGTTTCGGTTTCGGTTCGGTTTTTTTCGGTTCGAGTCGGTTCCGACCCAATGCTCACCCCTACCTAACACATCAATAACAAAAACCCCATTCCCAACCAAAATATCAATAACGCTTATTGCGTCCCACAAAATACCTCACCTAAATACCTATACACTCACAAATAATTAAAAATAATAAATAAATAATAATAATAATAATTGAATGGCATATGTAGTTGAGTTGGGATGGCATTGGTACCAATGACGCATTCGCCGATACCTTATGACGGCGTCATTGGTACTAAAATTTGCCAATAATAAACGAATGACACCCCTTATCTAGCTCTCTTAGGATTATAGCTATAAGAGTGCTCGGTATTAGGGGTGGCAATTTCTGACCCGACACGAAACCCGACCTGAAACCGACAGGAAAATTAACAGGTTCGGGTTGAGTCTAATATATTTCGGGTCGGGTTTGGGTTGACCCATCTGACCCGTTTATTAAACAGGTCAGGTTCTGGATGGGAATAAATTAAGTGGGTCGACCCACTAACCCGTTTAAGATTTTTTTCTTAAATTAAAAATTATTTATTTATTGGTATATGTGTTAAATGGGTTAAACGGGTAGACTCACAACCCCGTTTAACATGTTTAACCCCTGTAATGTGCCAACTTTTGTATATAAAATGGGTTAAATGGGTGAACCAAAAACCTGTTTAACCTATTCAATCCATGTAACCTATTTAACCCGCCAACCCAAGTATATATATGGGTTAAATGGGTCAGGTTCGGGTTATTTATAAACAGGTTAGGGTTGACATAGTTGACCCGAATATTTAAATGGGTTAGGTTTGGATTGGGGTTTACTGAATCGCCAACCTGTCAACCCGAACCCGCCAACCCGAACCCGACCTGAATTACCACCCTAGATACAACCTTCCCCACAAAAAGACAAAAACAGGAGCAGAGTCTACTAGGTGGACCCCTTATAGGCACGGCGGCCCCTAGATATATTTGGGACCGCCAGGACCGCCAGCA
>BQNB010034548.1:31058-51532 GCA_026074375.1 Tanacetum coccineum
TTTCTAAAAGTTGGCGTCTAAATTGTATAGAATTGATGACAAGAGTGAACATTGTCGAAAATGGCTTGCGGGATACCACCTCGTTAGTTTTATACTATTTAGCCTTACCGTTGTTGATGAGTTGTTCTAATGTATAGAACTTTCGAGGGTGAATTCTGCAAGGTATTTTCGATGGTGTAAGCTCATGCTATCAGTTTTATACGTGTAGGAAACCGGCTAATTAAAAAAAATAGTTTTTAGTGACTTGGTTGAACAATGAAGAAACTTGACATTTTCCCCTTTGGAAGTGCTTCATCAGGAAAATAGAACTAAAAGAACAACGTATGGATAACATGAACTTAATAGAAAAGAAAGCGTAAATTGAATTCATTTTTCATGTTGTGATAGAAATGCTTCACATTTGTGATAAAGAAAAGGAAAAGGGAATTGAAAGAATGAACGTATTAAATTTGAATGGCTTTTATAGTTGACGCAGAATATTGTATGCTATATTAGAGAACTTGAATGCTTGTTCGACTTTTATATCTTTGTTTATTTGGTCATTAGATAGCACATCAGAATTATCATTCACGGGAAGTTATATAAGAAACGGGAAATGTTACCTAGTAGTAGCTAATTTTCCTCATTATTCGACTAGTCACTTGAAAGGGTGGTGTCTAAATTGTATAGAACTGACGACGAGGATACTCATTGTGGAAATTAGCTGGCAAGATACAACCTCAGTAGTTTTATGCTATTGAGCCTTACGGACATGAAACTCGAATTCGTCATAAGTTCTTGATGTGTCGTCTCAATCAGGGCCGGCTTTGAGGGTGTGCAAGGTGGGCGACCGCACAGGGCCCCAAAAATTTTAGGGGCACCAAAATTTATCCCGTTAACAATTATATGTATTATTTCTTAAAAACGATGACACTTTATATATAATTTCTTATCGCAGGGCCTCATTATGTAATTTCGCTCAGGGCCTTTAAAAATTTCATAAATTTAGAGACGGTCCTGGTCTCAATGTATAAAATTAATAAGGTTGGCGTCTTCTTGCAAGTTATATTTCATGGTATCTTTTCACGCCATTAGATTTATACAGTTGGGACATTGCGTCTCTAAGACAGTTTGAGTCACTTAGGTAGAACGAGGAAACTTGGTTATTGTTTAGCGACATTTTTCATTTCAGAAATGCTTCAGATTTTAGAAAGGAAATGGAACTCGAAAGCTGAATTAACTGCATTTTCAAGTTGAGGCAGAGAATACTAAAACTTTTCAACTTTCAGTTCTATTTTGTTTCACCTTCATATTGAGTCATCGGGCCACTTGTAAACCAATACGGACTATATTTATTTGTTTTTTGGTCATCAGATAGCAGAGCAGAATTATCAATCACAGGACGTTTTACAGCATGGTGATACAGCAATAGGCATGTGGTCTAGAACCTTGGTGAAGCGAAAGACAAAAATTGTTTGCACGATAGGTCCATCCACCGACACCAAGGAGATGATATGGAAGTTAGCTGAGGCTGGGATGAATGTTGCAAGACTAAACATGTCCCATGGAGACCATGCGTCCCATCAGAAAGTCATTGACCTTGTTAAGGAATACAATGCTCAATCTAAAGATAATGTTATTGCAATCATGCTCGACACAAAGGTAGCCTTCATCTTTTATCTCACTTGTTCCTTTAAAATAAGTTATAACATTTATATCTGTTCATAGGGGCCTGAAGTCAGGAGCGGGGACTTACCACAACCTGTTAACCTAGAAAGTGGCCAAGAATTCACCTTCACTATAAAAAGAGGGGTTGGGACATCAGACTGTGTCAGTGTAAATTATGATGATTTTGTGAATGATGTGGAAGCGGGTGACATGCTATTAGTTGATGGTATGTTAAGATGACTTTTGCAATGGGAATATTAGAAGTTGTATATCATTTATTTTGATCTTTGTAAGCTCTTGTTTACCTTTAGGTGGCATGATGTCCTTGTTGGTGAAGTCCAAGACCGAAGATTCGGTAAAATGTGAAGTTGTGGATGGTGGAGAGCTCAAATCTAGACGTCATTTGAATGTTCGAGGAAAAAGTGCAACTTTGCCATCCATTACAGGTTCGATTCATTCACCATAATCTTTATTATCGTTATATTTATATATTTGCTTTTTTTTTAAGATCGATAACATTTGGGACCATTTTGCAACAGAAAAAGACTGGGATGATATCAAATTTGGAGTGGACAATCAAGTTGATTTTTATGCAGTCTCCTTTGTTAAGGATGCGCAAGTCATCCACAAGTTGAAGAGTTACCTCAAGAGTAAGCTATGTGATGCCAATACGTAACATTAACAACTCGTATTTTTTAAGATATCTGTACAGAATTTTATTAATTTGGATAAATTGCGATCCGGCTTCTCTTTTGGCAGGCTGTGGTGCAGATATCCAAGTAATTCCAAAAATTGAAAGTGCAGACTCTATACCGAACTTACATTCAATCATCACAGCATCGGATGGGGTATATATGTGTTCGTTTTGTTCTAGTTTCCTTTCCTTTTCCTGTTTGACATTATTGCGGCTAATATTAGTATATTACCTTGGCCTTATGTTGGTAATGAAAGAATAAAATATTTATTTAGAAGTCCCATATAATTTTTCATTATGAAAATTATGACCTTGGCATCTTCATTAGTTCGCAACCTATTGTATACAAACTACGAAGGAACATATCCTTCAAATACTGCCTATTTAATTTGTCATTTGGGTAATTGTTTTTGGCCAATTTTTGCTGAGACTAATGCATACTGATGATGCTGCTTCATTTTTAATCAGGCAATGGTTGCGAGGGGAGATCTAGGTGCAGAGTTGCCTATCGAAGAGGTTCCACTATTGCAGGTAACATTTTTTTTCTTTTGTGATTGACATATTACTATATTAGTTGAAGCTGCCCATAAATTCTACGAGTTACTAATACTGATCAACCTCAACCTGATTGCTTTGACTAGGAAGAGATAATCAGGACTTGCCGGAGCATGGGAAAAGCTGTAATAGTTGCAACAAATATGCTTGAAAGCATGATTGTTCATCCAACACCGACGAGAGCAGAGGTATCTGACATTGCTATTGCTGTTAGAGAAGGTGCTGACGCAGTTATGCTATCTGGAGAAACAGCTCATGGAAAGTAAGACTTGTTTCTCTGTGATGCAATATAAAGATATTAGTTTAACGGAAAATATGTAAAAAATTGGTTATCTTTCACTCGTCACAAATGATTTTGGAAAGAGGTGACAAGTTCGTCCGATTTACCTGTACATGGGTTGAATTGGGTTATATATTATTGCTAAGTTCGTAATTGGTCAAACATGTGAAATAAGAAGTAGCTAACTGTGACACAGGTTGAACACGTCAAAGGAAGCAGATATTGTAAATACATATAAACTATAAAGTCATTTTATTAGATAATTGATTTATTTATGAACTTGGATTTTGGCACACTAATTGCTTACAAAAACTATTTTTTGTTTCTGACAATAAAGCCCCGTCCCAACGAACACATAAACTCATGTTTTTCACCTACTACCCAATCTGTCCATCTCCCCACCTCAGTTTTTGGTCATTACTGAAAACGGATTGTTATTTACACAAGCATTACCAAGTATCTATGAGTTTGTGGATATTGGGATAGCATAACAAGCAGGGCCTGACTTCTATGTCTTCCCATGCAGGTTTCCTTTAAAAGCTGTTAAAGTAATGCACACAGTATCATTGCGAACTGAAGCAAGCATAGTGGGTGGTGCTACACCATCTAATCTTGGTCAAGCCTTCAAGGTAGATTATGTTTATAAATTTTATATATTCTATAATTTCTGTCTTATTGAGACATGCACATTTGACATTATCGTCGTGATATTTTCATGTCAACTATTTATAAATGTTGCTTATCAAGTCTTTGTTTCTTGCAGAACCATATGAGTGAAATGTTTGCATTCCATGCCACATCAATGTCTAACACTCTTGGAACCTCGATCGTTGTATTCACTAGAACTGGTTTCATGGCTGTCCTATTGAGTCATTATCGTCCCACTGGCACTATCTTTGCCTTCACAAATCAGTAAGCTCATGAAACTTTTAAGTAAAACTTAATTTATTAGTTTTGTCTTCTTGAAAAATGAAATATTAGGACAGCAGTTGCACATGAACAGTACCAAATTTGATAATTACGGCGGCTAAAGCCTAGAATATTCCTATATAAATTTGGTTTACGTTTCTTTACTTACATCCTTCCACTTTTATAACCGTGCATGCTCACCTGCTCTTATGTGTAGTATTTTTTTTTCTCTAATGTTTCACATTGCTCAACAGTTAGGATAAGCTTTAGCATAGTATATGCTTTTTTATTCTCTGTCTGCTATAACTTTGCAGTCTTTGCTAGTTTTCTTTTGATATTAGTTGCTCTCGCGATGAGAATCACTGATGTCCCTAATGTGACTTATGGGACATGAACCTACAGCCTATGGTTGGTGGGATGATAGGGGCACCTTTGGTACTGTTAGGCTAAATTGTGATCTCAAGATGAGAATCACTGAACCTCACAAAATATCTCTAATTAATTATCGAAAAATAAAATTTTATTGCAGGAAAAGGGTACAACAAAAGTTAGCTTTGTATCAAGGAGTTTGCCCCATTTACATGGAGTTCTCCGATGATGCCGAGGAGACCTTTGAAACCGCTCTCAGCACATTGAAGGTAAGATATGCTTTAGTATACCATTATTTTTTATCTTTCTTGAAAAAGTTGAAAAGGGTAATTTATGTGTTTGATCAATTAATCATAATATATATTCCCTGGGAAAGGTCATTGACATAAGTAATTACGAAGTATTAGCTGCTCCATCTATCAAGAACGAATTGTAACAACACCTTTCGCGAATTTCCAAAATAAATTCAAAATGGTCTTTCTTTTTCATGAGTCACGACCCAAAATTTCGGCCATTAAGTAATCATTCCTAGTAGAAAGTAAAATACTTCCATTTAAATGTTAACCTAGTTATCAGTGCATTCTTTTTGGACCACGGGACTCTTCTCATTATAAGTTGTTAGATATTAACAAAACCCAAGGCTACTCGTTCGCTGAATCTAAATAGAAATGGAATTGTTTGACTAGCGGATTATAAAGGTTGGGAGTCAAAAATTGGTCCTTCTTATATGCAGTTAGAAACAGCGGGGGTTGAGTTGACCAGGATAGCTTTTTGACGTTTTTATATAAATTTTTTAAATAATCAGTTTGTTAGTTATGACTTATGATTATATAATTAAAAACTAAATCATTGCAATAGTAATATTTTTTTGGTTGAATGTTTTACAGTTTTAGGACTTCTTTATGCATTCAAAATACACTCTTGGCACCTATAGACCCATATGACCCCTTAGAGATAAAGGGGTCTCTAACTAGTCACATTTCTTGCAACTGAATAATAGTTCTAATGCCCATAATTTAAGACATAATATTAAGGTTGTACAATATATTCATAACAACTTGCATTTCTACGTACAGAATCAAGGGATGGTAAAGGAAGGTGAGGAGGTAGCTCTTGTTCAAAGTGGCAGGCAGCCCATCTGGCGGTTCCAGTCCACACATAATATTCAGGTCAGGAAAGTGTAAACGTGATAGCTGGGCGAGCAAGACCTATGCGGACACACAAGGTTCTGTTCTTGCCTATTTGGTCATTATTAATCCCAGGTTTTAATTGTTTTAGAGGCGTACACTTTTCTTTTCTTTTTACGGGTGGCCCGACTGGTATTGTCTAGAGGCCCCGTGATCTACTTAATTGTTAGTCCTGTATTAGCCCTTAAGAGAACCACTATCCCTATAATTTAGCTGAAATTTTGTTTATTGAATATGTAGCCAATATGTATCAAATAATAAGTTTTAATGTTTAACAACCATGCCATGTTTCCCAAATTACTGTACTTACTATCTTGTTATTTCATTTGACATCTGTGACCATGAGTACAAATTCCATACTGGATCTACCGCGAAAGGTACAACACGTTCCTTGACAGGTTTGGACTTTGAGCTGGTCACGCCTTTTGCATTTACCTAAAAGACCCTTTTATGATATTCTATCAGTCATGAGAATCAATGGGGGAAAACATAGAGAAACTCCCTGGCATTGAGGTAATATCTATGTTAAGAGTCACATATCGAGCATCATTGCACAAAACATACTCAATCTACAAGAATATAGAAAACGGTTCAAGATTCGCGCTAAAACTGGCAAGAAACGCTGCGGGACGCATGACCAAATTCTCTGTTCGAGTCTGTGCAGAATTTAGCAAGGACGACACATATGAATGTTAATCAATAATCCATTATCAAGAGATTTTTCATTCACAGTTACCATAAAAAATTAAACCAATAATGTACTACATTACTAATCAAAACTTGTATGTTATAATGTAACATTTCATGCAAATTGCTTAAAGACTCCATAAGTTACTTATGAAGAACTAGGAAGAGCAAAGCTCTAACCATCCTAGAATACTACCATAAGAATAAAAAAACTTCTTGATGTGAATTTTATTGTATCATAAGATGTGAATTTTATTGTATCACCAACTGATGTAGAGATTGAAGAGATATATCGAATTGTTTGCAAGACATTTCGCAGTTAACAACATGATATACCATGAAGGCGTGGGTACTGGGTATGCACGTTAATCATGAGATAAAAAGTACAGTACAGTATTATGGGTTATGTGTATCAATACCGTTGCACGGTGTACGGGGAAGTTGAGACGTAGACAGCCATACCCTACCTAGGTAGAGAGGGTGGTAGAGAGGGTGCTTCCGGTTCTACCATAGGTAGAAAAGGACCTCCGGCCTTGCAAGGAGTGATGATGGAACACTTAACCTCTGTCTCCAGAGGCAAGGGTACCACTTGATCCAACCTTGCTATGATAGGTTAATCATAAGATGCACCACTTAATTCACGTATGTTAATCGAATTCTGCACCTTATAAATTATAACACCAATAATCCATAACCCAAACAAACATAACCTTGCTTACCAAATACCGATAACTATACAAATCCCATTACTAATACACAGGTACTCCAAACAAAATCCAAACCTATAAACGGATGAACCAAACCACGACCAAACTGATGAATAATGAAACTCATACAACAATTTAATAGATGAACACATACCGACACAATACGTGAATTTCAAATACCAAAACCATGTACCAAATTCATTAAACTTTTAACTCACCCACTAACTACATCATGCTATATTTTATAATCAAATAATCCAATCGAGATTCAAAAAGCATATCAGTTTTATCATTTAATGAGTAAACATACCTTATTCTAATCAATTCCAACATATTCCGCTAACATGTATGCTTATTTTTTAGTTTCATAACTCAATCAGTTGATGGCAACATGTCGGATCCGAGCGAACAAATAATTTCGAACAATATTTTACTATAGCAAATCATAGGGAAAGTAAAAAAATCCTCATGAGGGGTAATGTTCTGCTTTATCTAATTGTACATTTGATTATTTTAATTGATTATTTTAATCAAATGTACAATCAGATAAAGAACATTACCTCTCATGTTCAAATGAACATGAGAGGATCCTTATTCATACTGAAAATATAATCATTAGATTCAACTATACTATTGCAATAGAATGTTGTGCGGTCCCTCCACTGAGAAAGTTATTTCATTTTGGTTTTCAAAATCGACATTTAACATACAAATCTTCTTTTTCCCCGGTAGTAGGTAGCACAAGTATACATGTTTCTTATCACCTACTTTGCACATAACAATATCCTTCTGTTGTGATTGCGTGATGCCAAGTGTTGCCTTCGTGCGTGCATGGCAACACCTGGCATCACTCAATCAGAACAGAAGGATATTATTGTATGCAAAATAGGTGATAAGAACATGTATACTTGTGCTCCCTGTTACCGGGGAAAAAAGAGAATTGTACGTTAAATGTCAAGTTTGAAGAAAAGGATGAAGTAAGTTTCTCAGCGGAGGGACCACACAACATTCACCTCTCGGGTTTCTAATATGGAGAAACAGAAACGCATGCTTTTGAGGATGATGATCTTGGATATGCCCGCAATGAAGAAATTGACTCTGAAATAGATGATGACTTAGATGACAATGACCTTACTGATGCATATCCAATATCCTCAACTGCAAACAAGAAAGGTAAGAGGAAGAAAGAGGTGGAGGCATCTGACAAATCAGCACAACAAAAGAAAGATGATTATGCTACAATTGATGGTCTAGCAAGTCACCCGCAAAGGTTTAAGAACCAACATCAGAAAAGAAAAGTGAAGCAGAAAAACAAGAAAAGTGGCAACAATAACAACTATGTAGCTAAAAAAGCAAACAATTCGAACACCAACCGATTGTGTTTTTGTTTCATAATCCAGTTGTATTTTTCTTCATATAACAACATCAAAGTTTTGTCACTTCAATTTTCATATTGATATTTTGTCACTTGTTCACAAAAGGTGTGAATTGACGGGAACACGCTGACCTTTGGTGCTTTTTGGCACCAGCCATTGTCCAGCCCACAAGGAATAGGTCCGGTAACTCTCCTGTCCCAGTGGGGCACCAACTGAAGTAGACTGGATCCGAGACTCGAACCCTTGACCTTTTATCCACAAAATCTCTCTAATGAGCCCATGAATTTTTTAGAGATGGGTACCAACTAAGCCAAATCCATTTGGTGATATTTGTTACTTGTATTTAACACTGTCACACCACAAGACAAAATAATAAAATCCCAAACACCTTATGACCCTAAGATCTGTTAAGTTTTTCCTACTTGACAATTTGATAATGAAAAAAATAAACCTTTGAAAATGATAACAAGCTTCTGCCTCATTCATAACATACAAATTTTGAACTTATTGTGATGTAGTGGAAGCAAAATTCTAAGTTGAGCATAGATCTTAAGATCTATGCTGAAACCAAAAAATTCAGCCCTAAAAGTTTTACAGTAAGCATAGATCTTAAGATCTATGCTGACATCCGAAATTTTGTCAATTATAAGTTTCAGGATTTATTTTGACATTTTTTGTTTCTAGTTTTTTTATGCATGAATTTTACAATTTTGGAACGAAAGATTAGCTTTCTTCCCAAGCTATTTACTTGTTTAAATACCCTATTTGTCTAGGGTTTATGTAGTCTTTAGTTTTCCATTGAAAGTAATAAAAGAATTTCCCAACTTGGGAATTCATTTATCTTCTTATTATTCTTGTTATTTGGCCATTACGATCCGACATCATTTGGTATCAGAGCTCTTGGTACTAATGGCCGAACGAAAGTGTAGACATAATTCGGTTAACCGTAGAACCGCCAAAGTAGGCAACGGATTTGACCCGCGAGACGTGGAGATCAAACTCCTCCAACAACGAATCCAAGAACTTGAACTCCAACAGGAAGATCAATGGTCGTTGGAACATACATAGGAAACCCAAGATGAGGGAAACCCTTTTAGTTATGTTCGTGGTCGACGAGATCGACATGTAGTTGATCGTCGGGAAGACCCCTCACGTAGTCTCGGGTTACGAGTTGAGATCCCTAAGTTCGTCGGTAAGAGTTACTCGGATGATTTTATAGATTGGTTAAGCACGGTTGAGCGTAAAATTGAAGGTGAAAGTGTGTTAGGAATGAAAAATGTGGTCTCATTATGGGAATTACACTAGTTTATTAGTAAGTTAAAACACAAGGGCTAGAAGTGTAATTAGGTGAAACTTCCCTTGTGTTAGGCCTATAAATAACACCCTCTAATCAACATTAGAGGGTGAAGCTCCAAATTGTATTTTCCTTACATTTTCTCTTTTAATAAAAACCTTTTGAAATAGTGAAAATACTCACTCTCTAAATATGGCTTATTCATACTTTGAGCTTCCTCGACCTCCCGATAAGTGGATCTTTGATCATGACAAGTGGTATCAGAGCTGCAAAGGTGATTTGTGATGTGTTTGTAGCTTATTCGATATGATTATTTTGTTCTGATTCTTAAGCTGATTAAGTGATTAATTGGTTAGATCTGGTCATTCGAGTGATATTTCTGTCCAAATCAGTCCAAAAATAGTCAAATATAGTCCAATCTAGTCCAAACACAGTCCAACACATGTCATTTTATTCTGTTAACAAAAACTACTTAAATTACATTTTACTGGTCATCTTATTTTAGTGGTTTTGGAACGGAAAAAGTTGTAGAAACAGTTATCGATACGAAACATTTATGAAAAAAAGGGTTTGGAAACCGTTATCGACACAGTTACGAAAGTTGGTTACCGTAACACTTAACATAAATACTTAACCGTTTATCGACACAGTTACAGTTTCAGAAACGGTAACTGTAACAGGTTTTATAAGAGGTTTCATAAGCGGTTTGGAAGAGGTTTCGGTAACTGCTGATATGGTTTCATATGAGGTTGAGTATGGGGTTTCGTAATAAGTTTCATAAAGAGGTTTCATACATGGTTTTGGTTTCGTACATGGTATCGGTTTCGTATATGGTTTCATAAGGGTGGTTTCGTACGGAGGTTACGTATGGTGGTTTCGTATGAGGTTGTGTATAAGGTTTCGTATGGTTGGTTACATATGGAGAGGTTACGGTTTCGTAAGCAGGTTTTTTATGAGGTTGAGTATCAGTTGTTTCATTACAGCAAGCTTAATCAAAAAAGAAAACACCGAGTCAACTCAGTTAGGTTAACTCGGCACTTACCGAGTCAACCCATCGACAACAAAAACCTTTAAACCAAACAACATCAACAACAAAAACCTTTAAACAACTTAGTATACTAACCCATCGACAACACAACTAATAACCCAACAATCAAATCCATATCTATCCTAATCCCACTCCTCAAACAACCCATAATCCATCTCCAATCAAAACTCAAAACGAAAAGGAAAACATCAAACTAACATGATCTCAGGTCATTCTTTTTTGTGTAAAACAATAAATTTGTGACCTTACAAGATCAAAACCACAAAAATAATACTCATCATCGATCTTAGTTTCAATCCAAAAATGCAAAAATAATACAACTACACCTACCCGAGATCTTTAACAAGATCTTGAAGCCAAAACGTTACTTGTTCTTCGTGGGCTAGAGCTACAATTATGAACGAAATCAAAGAGGTTCGTGTATTGATTGATTGATGAATATGTATGTGACTGAAGAGGTGCGTGAATATTTTGGAGTTTTGTTTTGTGGTTAACCAAATCTTTGTGAGATGGAAGATAAACAAAAGAGGCATATGTTGTTGTTGAAAGGAGGCATAAGTGGGTTGCTATGTTTTGGAGAAGATAAGGCAAGGAAAATGTGATTGCGGGTATATTACAGTGAGATATTAGGGTTATGAGAGATGCCTTAAGTATTAAGGGCCTGTTTGGTTTGTAGACGGGTTTAGGATTCGGATTCAGATTCGGATTTGGATTTAGATTAGGATTTGGATTTGGATTGAGATTTGATTTAAGAGAGAGAAAATATATAATTGGTATAATTTTATTTATAATAATAATTTATTTCAATATTAAAATAATAGTATGGCCCACAAAAGTATTTTAAAATAAGAAAAAGATAAAAAAATAAGGAAAGGACAAAGAAAAATATGCATTGTCAGATCATACCATGCTTATACCCAAGGAATTGAATTTCCCCACCTAGAAAGGTATCAAACATTGTTTCAAATCATATATACATGAACCAAACTGTAGTTTTTACTCTAATCCCAAATCCTTTGAAGAAAAACCTCAAACCAAACTAGCCCTAAATATCACTCTCACAAATTGGATAGACTGAAACGAATAACACTTATCACAAAGGAAAATGGGTCAGATATAAGAAATATGTGATTCGTTTCACATAAGAATAATAGGCCGAATAACTTGGGCTGAGACTTGTTACATTTCGGATTGGGCCTTATGATACCCAAAAGTTAGACTAATTTTTAGTAAAAGGACACAAATGTGACATAGTCTAATTATTGGGTTACTTATTGGACAATGAGTGAACATGGACTTATAAAATCATCACGTTTCGCTTAAAATATACTTATCGAAGATTCACTTAAACCGTTAAGAAAGGCTAGTTTTGGGATTTAACCGCACGAATTGTCTACGGGGATGATTCATTATGATTTATTTAAAGTTGAAGTGGAATTTCACGGGTGTGTGGTCTTATCATATCTTAAAAGTCGGGGTTGGTTGAATGATGACTTTTAAAGATAACTTGTTTAAGCTTACAACCGGTGTTGATGAAGACTTGTTAAATCTAGCAATGTGTGATCTACAAACGCAAAAGTTGGTGCTCAATGCGCACATTTGCTATCACTTGAAGGAGTTACGTTGTAGTGCTCAGTGTCTTACATAATTGAGGATTTGTCAAGAGACCTTGGTCTACTTATACTTCAAGGAATTACGTTGTAGTATTCAGTATAAGTTTGGAGTCACATGGATAGTACAAGACATAAGACACAAGTTTTGGTTATTCTACTTCAGCATCAAGTTTGTGATACTGTGTTTTCTTCATCAGTAGTCATTACAGAGAGCCGACAGAATGCGAGGTTGGAAATGAATTAGTCAAAGGAGAAACAAATAAAGGTTTTTTTATCGACAGTGATTCTCACGGGATATTTTTACGCTAAACCGGATTTATGATACTTCACACATGGTCATATTATCGAATATTTGGGCGTACATAGTTTTATGATTATTTTGATGGTCATCAAATATAATCAGGGCAAAGAGATGTGTCCTTGACTTATGCTTCTTCATATCTCTTTGGGCATTCTCTCTTTCGGTTGAATATTTTGATAGATTGCAACAATCAAAGAGAAGAAATGTGTACATTCGGGACACAGTTGACTTTGATGCACACAACATCCGGGACTTAATTGACTTTGATGTTATAGTTTCAACCTCTACGGGTTGTTTTGTGTGAAGTATGTGCATACGTGAGAAGATCTTGTTGATTTCTTGCATGTTCCCCTGAACGGATTTGCTGCTTAACTGCAATGAAGAAGTTAGATGATAACATCAAATAGTTAATACTTTTTAATATCAAAATCTCTATCAAAGTCCTTGTAATTATTGTATAAATGCCTGAAAATGCTACTTAATCACTTTATATTTTGTTTACAGGAAGAATACAAGCATTAGAGCAAGAGACGCGTGATTTGTACATGGAAACACAAGCAAATGAAGATGCTCAAGGCTAGTTATGGCGTAACCACCCCGCAGGAGTTACGCCATAACCACGATTAAAGAAGGAATGAGTCAGCACCATAGTTACGGCGTAATCATAGCATTACCATTACGTCGTAACATACCACTTTGAAGAAATATAACGTTTCCTACGGCGTACGAGCTATCTAACGATATATTAGTAGTGACCGATACTTTTTGTATTTCTAACATCGACATCAGCATGGTTACGGCGTAACACCTACTTAACAGTTACGCCATAACAGACTCGAAACTTATAAATAAATCCCTCATTCAGCACATTCGACATCAACCCTTCCACCACAGTATCAAAGGGCGAACCAAGCTTCCATAGGTCGAAGGATTCCACCAGAAGTCCAAAGGAGAAGTCACTTTACTTAATTTTGTATTTAATCGTTCATAAACGCATACTGTAAGACTAATGATGATTCAATCCATGATTCCTTTCGTTTACTCTTGTTGTATTGTTACCATGAGCAGCTAAGCACTTCTAGTGCTAGCCTAGTTATGAATTTACCATTATTATGTTGAATGTTTCCTGTTTAATTATTGTTTTATTAGATATCCTTATAGCATGTCATTGATCCATGAGTTTTTGTAGTTTTAAGGGTGCTTTAGATCCTGTTAGTTCTGTTATTAGGCGGACTAGTTGAACTTAGGGTTAACAAGGTACTAGGGTAGGTTGGGATCTATCCTAGCATAGGAATTTACCAAATTACCTCCTCTATCACATTAAACACTTAAAAAGCACAGGAACTCTTTCATAGGGGGTTTATAATCTATCTAGGTTATAGACAGGTCTTTAAGATAGTTGAGGTTTAATCATTGCAACTTAGATGCCCTACCTTTGTGACTTGCAGGGATTCGAGATCGCAGGAAGTATAGGGCAGACCTTAAATGCCAATTCGGGTATGTTGATATTAGAACCACTAATAAAATGATACTTAGACATTGCACAGGAAATACACATCATAACGTTAGTAATGAAATAACTTGGCTAACACGCTTTTCTCCCTGATCACTTCTATCTCATTTATTCTTCGCATTTATTTTATGTTAAACTCTCAAATCAATTTAAAACCATTTTCGAAACGTAACATAATTAAATTAAAACTATTTAAACTTATCTCTTGGGACGACCTCAGATTTACCAAGTCCTGCACTACATACGACCGCGTTCTCTGCCCGTTAGTGCGTGTAGACATCGATAGACGAAATTTATAAATTTAAAACTTGCAGAATTATTTAAAACAAATATACGCATCAAGTTTTTGGCACCGATGTCAAGGAGCTAAATAAGTTTTAATTTTGAATTTTTGCATATATTTTATTTCAGCATTTTTCGAATTGTTTTGTAAAGTATATTCTGCTAGTTTTTCTTGTTAATTTTCAGATATGGGAAATGATGTTGGTATCAACATGCTCACCATGGAGCAATACCTAGCTTTGATTCAAGATAACATTAGACCGGCCATGGTGAAACCTGAGATCGGCGATGATGTCGAGTTCGAGATCTATAGAAACTTTATGAGGGAATTAAGACCCAAACTTTTTAAAGATACTGATGATGAAAATGCCCACGAACATGTGCGAAGGGTATTAGAGATCGCAGATTTTTTCCACTTCCCTAGCGTCATTCACGATGCCGTTATGCTTAGAGTGTTTCCTATTACACTTATGGGGCCAGCCTTGAGATGGAAGAACGGCCTTTCAGCAGAGTCAATCACTACATGGGATCTTCTTGAGAAAGCATTCATCAGGCAATATTGTCCACCTTTTAAAACTGCAAAGAAATTAAAAGAAATCTGCAATTTCAAACAAGAGATGGATGAGACGTTGTATCATGCTTGGGAAAGATACAGTGACCTTTTATACAGATTTTCACAGCACGATCTGAACAGCCAACAGAAGGTTCAGATCTTCTACACTGGATTAGACATCCCTACCCGCATAATGCTCGACTCTAAGGGGTTCATTCCTCTGATGACACCAACTCAAGCCCTTAAATCAATACAAGTCATGGCAGGCCATTCACGTAATTGCTATGATGGAGCAACCACTAGGGAAAGAATCGACAATATCTTGGATAATGTTAATACAAAGAAACTTAACAAGAATATTCATGCTTTTCAAGTAAGTTGCAAGACCTACGAATGGGTGCATCTAACCAAAGAGTGTCCTCTTATGAAAGAGGACAAGGCAGTTGAGCAGAGTAAGTATATAAGATCCTTGGAGGAAACCATCATCAAATACTGTAAAGAATCAATAAAAAATAAGCCGCGAATGATGAATGGATTAGAAAATTCATTAAAAACACGGACTTGAACTTAAAGGCACTTGACAATACAACAAAGAACATGCAAGAAAAAGCTGATATATTGATCTGAATGATCCTCACTAATGCAGGTGAAAGAGTCAAGGAAAAAACGAAAAAAGGTAAGGAAGACACGAAGGAGCTGGTTCCTCGTACGTCATTTCTAGGACGTTTGAAGGAACAAAAGGATGACCCTTACAAAACTCTTGAAACTGTTTGTATGGTTGGAAATCCTGAGAAAACTCATAAAGCTTAGGAGGATGAAAGAGGCATGGAAGACGGTTGGGATATTACGGTCAAGGATGTAGAAAGGCTTAAGCAGATACTCACACCTACCGTTCACACTTTACCCAACCTTGAACTAGTGATACAACCGTACATGCCCTTACATCCAGCCTATGATGAAACAAAAAGTTGTAAGGGAAGAGGAACAAGATTATAATATTCCTCTACATGATGGCGTGATGCAACCTTTAACTCCATAAACTGTGCACATCACACCACCTGATAATGATTATGTAGCACCGGTTACTAATCCTATTTTTGACATGCGTTTGAAGGAATTTGGTGTGGAACTTTTTGATATGACCGAGGATGATGAAAAGATAGATGGTAACGTTATTGAAGATACTAAAGAACTTTTAATCAAGATGGATGTTGAATTTGATACCTTTATTCAAAAGTTACTAAACAGAGTAAGCCAATTACCAAAATCATCAAACGAAACCAGTAAGATAAGAAGGGAAATGAAATCTCATCTGTGGTATAATTCTAATTTATCATTTCTCTACCTAGTAGCAAATTTACATCCTCATGGTGTTCACCGCTACTCTCACTCGCACTTGATTTCAAGTGAGGGGAGGATCACCCTATTAATTAGAAAATAAGGGTGGAGTCAAGCTCGTGACTTAAAAAAATAGGTGCTTCGTGGTAGGCACCCCATGCCTATCTTTTTATGTTTAATTTCTTCATTTAGTCGGCTTTGTATGTTTCTTACTTGGTTTTGCAGGTTCTCACAGCTAAGAAATGGAATTCAAGGTCGCATCAACTCGTATTCATGTGGTAAAAATGTTTCTGTTTGAGTGTAACCCCTTGAGTTACGCCGTAATGAATCTAGTTACAGCATAACCCTCTCCATGGTTACGCCGTAACTAAATATAAATTTTTTAAAATTATTTTTCCACATGGTTACGACGTAACTAATTTCATGATTACGCCGTAACCCATTCCTAAAAACCTTAATTGAGTTTGAAACTTTTACAAAACCGTGTATAATTAAATGAACTTTGTGGGTACGTTCTCTGGAAACCCTCACGAGACTTCACTCGTCCACTTGAGCCACCAAGTGGTTTAAAAGGCTTGTTACGTACGCTAAATGCAACCGTGATTCCTACGAAAGTGAGTTAGGTTTTCATGTATAATTTTGTTTTGAACGTTTAATGCTATTAGTTTGTCTAGTGATTTCAAGGGACATGAGTTTGCTCAAGATACGCTTGTCAAGAGTTCAGCTCTTGCCATTATCATCTGAAGTAGAGAAGCAATGCTTAGGGGAGTCTCTTGTTCTAATTCTACTCTTATTTTTGAATTTCATTTCCTTAAATGTAAAATAGGGACATTGTACAAACCAAGTAGGGGGATGGGAGTAGAATTACCACTTGACCTATATTTGCCTTTGATTTTCTAGTTTTCTTTTTAAAAATTATGCCAATTTTAAAAAAATTTGTCATGTTTTTCTTACTAAACTAGAATAAATGTTTGTTGAGCGCACTATTACCCTTTATTTCAATTGGTGAGGTTAAGACTAATGATTCCGTTTTCATCTATTATACAAAAATCTACCAAAAATATGAGTGTGCCGATAGTATTGTATACTTTAGAACTTGGCATGTACATCATTTTGAGAAATAATTGATTAGCAAGAATAGATGGTTTAAGAAGGCAAGATTTAAGAATTTACCCCAAACAGCCTATATGTGTATGTTTATTGACTTGTTACACTGACTTGCCAACCTCCTGTGTAAAACCCCTTGTTGCACTCATTTTTAGTGTAAGATACCCCTAGATCACCCTGTTGAGCCAATCATTCTTGTTTGAACCCTTTATGTTAATGTTTCGTTACACCATTTCGCCTTAGCCAACCATGTAGTCTATATTTCCTTTGTGTTGAAATCTCTGGCTACTTATGTTCATGTGTTATAACTCGGATACACTTTTACTTCACCATTTGAAACAAGAAAAATAGATAAGAGAAAAATGAAGAAATGTAGAGAGAGGTTAGAGAGAGAAACTAGAGAAAAGAAAAAGATGGTTGATTACAAAATGAGAGAAATACAAAATTAACCAACACCCTCTCCACACTTGGAGAGGGGTATTTATACTTGCATCATGAGGCTTACATGCCTATGGGCTTTCTATGGGCCGGGCTTAGGATTACTTGGGCTTTAGCCCATAATACGTGACCGGTTAGATTACATAAATGAGCCCGTTTACCCTTTCTAGCCTATTAAAATATTACATAAATAAAGACCGAGACCTAATATTCATAATGAATGAACTTCATTGTTCAACTCAATATTTTGAGGCTAACAATCTCCCCTGAAGTGAGTTTATTGTGACACTCCTTCATGAGATCAAATGAGATTGCTTTTATCGTTAAGCTCTTGTGATCTTGGTCTCTGTCTTTGTTGTAGGCTTGTTCCTTCATGCTGTGTGATCTTTGATCTTGAGCCTTAGTCATTGTCTTTAGACTTTATCTTTTGTTTCGAGATCTCTAAATCTTTATCCTTGAATCTTTATGCCGCCTTGCGATCTTGTGTCTCCACCCTCATGCTCAAGATCTTGAAAGCTTGCTAACAATCTCCCTCAACATTTTCTTTTAACATGATTACTTGTACCACAAAATGTTCTTATGAGGAAGTGCTTGTTCATCAGAGATTGCGGAAGACTTTGATAGTTTGAGCTTTCATCATGTATTAATCTTTGTGGATTGAGCATGAGGTCTTGAATCTTGACTCGTCATGGACTAGAAGCTGCTACCGTCAGGAAAACCTGCAAGTATAGGTTAGAGATAAACATATATGGACGAAAGTGTCTTTGTCACTTCGTCGAATACGGTTGCAATAACCACGGTTCCCCGTTAATCAGTATAAATACTGCCTGTGATCAGGTAGAATTCATATGAATCTTCTTGACAGGGTTTCGTAGCTGCACTAGCCGTTCTCGTTACTGGAGCGTCTCAAAGCAGACAACACGGTAAGAGTGAATCAGATAGTTACTATCTTTCTGATTAAACCGTCAATTCATTTTACTGGAACAAGTTTGATTCACATAGAATCACACCATCGTTTCTTTCCAGTTGACACAAGTTTGATTCATATAGAATCACGCAAGTCACCTACCAAGAGCTTGTTTGATGTTGGCTCAAGCAGGATTTTCATCTTCATTGTGAATACTCAAGTATCACTCGGATGTTCTAGCAAAATCACAAGGATAATGCGTAGGACTCTTGTTAACAGCTTGTGAACTTAATGATGTTCAACAAGTGTTTGTCATGGAATGTGTCCTAATGAGATTTATTTTATTGATATCTTGGCTCTAGACTCGATTAGTGCGTTTTGGTTTTAGTACTCGGAGGCTAGAGCAGATTGCCACCTATTCATTATCAACTAACTCAGAGTGAGAAAGTCAATAGAAGTCGTGTGTATCTACGTGACAAATGAGACAAGTTTCTGTTAAGAGAAACTTGAATGGCTGGGAAGGGTTGTGCATTGCATCACTGGGTCCATGATGTCATTCTTTAATATCAAAATTCATCTTTGTGAAAATGATAGATTATGTATTGACCTAGTTTCTGCCTAAGGTGTAGGGAGGGCTTCTTTCTTTTCACCCTTTATCCTTACATTTATTTTTCATTCTTCAACCCCTTCAATGCTTACCAAGACATCATTACTAACACCATGTTGTGATTGTTCCAGTGTTAGCTCAATCTTTGTCGGCATTATTCCCTTATACTCATTCATCTTCAATCATACCCAAGGACTGCTATTTCTAACTATAGAGTATCCTTGGGTAGATCCCTCCGGTTCTGGTTAGATCATAGGACTAATACCTAACCTAACCACCTTATGACTTCAGAATCGTCATGAAATTAAGATGTTGTTGGGTATGAGATCGTAACCATAAAACCTTTTCTGAAGAGTATCAAGCACTTTGAGTCAATTAGATCACTTATTATTTTCAAAATCACATTTTAATTACAATTCTCCCCTTATTTTAAATACTAATTCACTTAGTTTTTGAAATACCTTGTGATTAAAATTTGTCATGAAAATTTTATGAAGAAAACATATTAGCATGAATTATGTGGAACATTAACTTGCTCCCCCTCAATTTTACATATGTTTGACACCAAAAAAATGATACCAAGTTATAAAATGAATATAAAATTGAAGGTTAGCATTGTTGAGCACACAATTCTGAAAGATTATGAATTGTCATTGAAGAATTCTTGAGAAATTGTGCTCAACCACTAAATCATCTTATAACATACAATCTATTGAGTAGTCATTATTATAACAGATTTGTTATTAAGAGATTTTTAATAATGTTTTAAATACATAAGAATTGTCGTGTGATGATGTATCCAAAATCATTAAAACTTTGTTTTTTGAAAAACTCCCCTTTAAACATTGACTTATTTTTGAAGATGACACTAAATGTAGAAGAATTATCGTGTAAAACTTTATGAGGGATGGAGTGTTGAACCACAATTTTAAAAGATTTTGAATTGTCATTGAGAAATTCTTGAAAAATTGTGTTCAACTTTGTGAAAAACATCATGTTAGAAGACTTCTCTTCTAACGCTAAGGATAAGCGCACTGAAGCGTACACTCTCCTTTGTCGTTC
>BQNB010034549.1:0-51531 GCA_026074375.1 Tanacetum coccineum
GTTGCCATTTTTGGTCTGTTTTGGGTTTAATTGGGCTATTTTAAGCATAAATGGATATGTGTATTTTACACTTATCAGTGCAAAAACCATCAAAGGGAAAGGATGATATATGGGAATAATTTTAAAAGGGTGAACTACAACTATACTACCAAAAGAACTCACCCTAATGCTCAAAGGAACATGGTTCCAAGAGTAGTTTTAATGAAAACTGGCCTAAAAACTTTTAATACTGCCAAGGCACAAGCAGTTAATTCTGCTAGGCCTCAAGTAGTTAATACTGCTAGGCCAAACACAGTTAAAACTGCTAGGCCATATTCTACAATTGTTAATGCTGTTAGGGTTAATCAGGCAAATGTTGTAAAGGCCTCAGCATGTTGGGTTTGGAGACCTACCAAACCTAATGGTGCATCAATCACCTTGAAGAAACATAATTACATTGATGCACGAGGCAGATCCAAATCAATGATGGCTTGGGTCCCCAAAGGAATCTAATTTCCTTATTTTTATGTGTAGGGCAAGCCACAACAAGATGATACAGGATTTTTTGATTTGTTGATAGTGGATGCTCCAAGGCAATAACTGGGAAATTAGCTTATCTCCTTCAGATTTCAAGGAATTTGGATGGTGGTTAGTTTTACATTTGGGGGAGGATGGCACATGGTAGGTAGATTTTGGTTATAGGGAACACTTAAAACTGATAGTCTTGATTTTGAAGATGTGTACTTTGTCAATGAGTGAAAATTCCATCTTTTTAGTATCTCACAGATGTGTGACAAAAAGAACTATGTCCTTTTTACTGACACTGAATGTCTTGTCTTATCTCCTAATTTTAAGTTGCTTGATGAAAGTTAGATACTTCTTAAAATTCCTAGAAAGGACAATATGTATAGTTTTGATATGAAGAACATTGTTCCTAAAGAGAGTTTAACTTTTCTTGTTGCAAAGGCTACATCAGATGAGTCAATGCTCTGGCATAGGAGACTTAGTCACATTAATTTTAAGAACATAAACGAGCTTGTTAAGGATAATCTTGTAAGAGGATTGCCTACAAAACATTTTGAAAATGACTAAACCTGTGTTGCTTGTCTTAAAGGGAAGCAATACAAAGCTTCTTGTAAGTCCAAAGTTCTGAATCCAATTACTAAGCCTTTGTTTATGCTTCATATGGATCTGTTTGGTCTAACTTTTGTGAGTAGTTTGATGCATAAGAAGTATGGCTTAGTAATCACTGATGATTATAGCAGGTTTACATGGGTTTTCTTTTTAACAACTAAGGATGAAACCAGTGAGATTCTTAAGAACTTTATCAAAGAAATAGAAAACCTAGTGGATAAGAAAGTGAATATAATCAGGAGTGATAATGGAACAGAGTTTAAGAATAAAGTTATGGATGATTTTTGCAGAGAAAAAGATATTAAGAGGGAATATAGTGTAGCCAGGACTCCTCAGCAAAATGGTGTGGCTAAGAGGAGGAATAGGACACTAATTAAGGCTGCTAGAACAATGTGAGTTGACTCTAAGTTACCTACCACATTTTGGGCTGAAGCAGTTAATACTGCTTGCTATGTACAGAATAGAGTCTTAGTAGTCAAGCCTCATAACAAGACACCTTATGAACTTTTTAGAGGTTTTAAACCAGCTCTAGGCTTCATAAGACCATTTGGATGTCATGTTACCATTCTTACTACTTTGGACAGTTTAGGCAAGTTTGATGGCAAAAGTGATGAAGGTTTCTTTGTTGGATATTCCTTGAGTAGTAAAGCTTTTAGGGTATACAACACTAGAACCATGAGGGTAGAAGAAAACTTGCATATTGGGTTTTTAGAGAATAAGCCTATGATAGAAAGGAATGGTCCAAAGTGGCTGTTTGATATTGATTCTCTAACCCAATCTATGAATTATGTACCAGTTGCTGCAGGTACAACAGAAAGAAGAAATCAGTCAAGATTGCATTGTGATGCCAATTTGGAAAGATGCTTCATAATTAGATTCACCTTCCAAGGATGTTGATAATGGTGAACCAAAATCTGTTGCTGATGATCAAAAGCAGGATGAAGATGGTCTAGATAATAAGAATGATGAAAAAGATAAGTATGAAGATGACAGCAGTCCTAAGGAAGTTAATACTGGTGGACAACATGTTATTACTACCAGTCCTGAAGTTAATACTGGTCGTTTTAAACTTAATACTGTTGATCCATCAGTTAATACTGCTAGTCCTGAAGTTAATACTGGTCGTTTTAAACTTAATACTGTTGATCCATCAGTTAATACTGCTAGTTTATATGATCCAGATAGCCCTAAAGACATGTTCAAAATGGGAGCTAGTCATACACTTAAAGCCATTCATGTTGAGTTTTTCAGTGATGAAGATGAACCAGAAGTTGATTTGGGGAACATCAAAAATTCCTATACAGTTCCACCCACTCCAAATACAAGAATCCATAAAGATCACCCAATTACAAATGTGATTGGAGATGTGAAGCCTTTCATAGATTGAACTAACAAGCATTGCTAAAGCTCTATTTGATTCATCCTGGGTGAGCATGCAGGAAGGATTCTGCAATTCATAACTTCAACAAGGTTTGGTTACTGGTGGGATCTCCCTAATGGGAAAGAAGCCAATTGGAACATAAATAGGTCTTCCAGAAACATGAAAGATGAAAGGGGAATTGCGATTAGGAACAAAGCAAGGTTAGTTGCACATGGTCACAGACAAGAAGAAGGTATTGATTATGAAGAAGTGTTTGCTCCTATGGCAAGAATTGAGACAATAAGATTGTTTTTGGCCTATGTTCTTTTATGGTTTTTTGGTATATCAAATGGATGTAAAGAGTGCTTTCTTATATGGAACCATTGAGGAAGAAGTCTATGTTACTCAACCACCAGGATTTAAAGATCCTAACCATCCAGACAAAGTTTACAAGGTGTCAAGGAACTTTATGGTTTGCATCAAGCACCAAGAGCATGGTATGAAACTTTGGCTAACTATCTTTTGAGCAATGGGTTTAAAAGGGGCAAGATAGATCAGACATTATTTATCAAGAAGCAAAAAGGAGATATTTTGCTTGTACATGTCTATGTAGATGACATTATCTTTGGCTCAACAAACAAGGAGTTATGTACTGGTTTTGAGAAGCTAATGAAAGATAAGTTTCAGATGAGTTCTATGGGAGAACTAACTTTCTTTCTAGGATTACAAGTACAACAGAAGGAAGATGGAATATTTATCAGTTAGGACAAATATGTAGCTGAAATTTTAAAGAAAATTCAAATATCTGATGTGAAGTCTGCTTCAACTCCTGTTGATTTGGAAAAACCTTTGGTCAAGGATGGAGATGCTGATGATGTTGATGTACATCTCTATAGATCTATGATTGGGTCTTTGATGTATCTCACTGCATCTAGACCAGATATCATGTTTGCAGTATGTGCATGTGCTAGATTTCAAGTTACTCCTAAGACATCACATCTCTTAGCAGTCAAAAGGATTTTTAGATATTTGAAAGGCAAAACTTTAAGCCTTTGGTATTCTTGGATTATCCATTGAAATGGTTGCTTATTCTGATAGTGATTTGCTAGAGAACTCAAGATAGGAAGTATACACTGGAGGTTGTTAGTTTTTGGGAAAAAAAGTTGTTATCTTGGAATAAGTGTAAGAAGAAAATTGTGGTGCCACTCTTTAACAACCCTTTCAATGGCTTTCCACATTTCACATGCATTTGGACAAGCATCAATTGTGGAGTAGATATCGTTATCTATCCCTGTAGAATGATCTGAACGGCTTCAGCTTTGGAATTCAGTTGATCGCGTATGTCTTGTGAAACATTCTTATAGTTCTCCATATACCTTTCTGTAGCTATTTCAGAACTACCTTCAGCAACTGGAACTGTCTTCTCAGCCTATTGATACGTGTACGGTGGATTTTGGAGACAATAGTGGATGAGTTCACTGTTAGGTTTGGTGTCAATGTATCTCTTGATCATGGATTTCCACTGAACGTAATTACCCGGTGCTAACATTGGTGGACGATCTTTGCTACCCGCTTCCATGATAGCATTATGAAGAGCGTTTGATGACTGAGTTTGCAAATTGGTATTTGAATTTGACATTTTGATGAAGTTATGAATGGATATCGGATCTTAAGTGTTATGAAGTGTTGATTGTATTATGGTGAGAGAGAGTGCAATTAACTTCCACGGGATTTTACAACTCTATGATTAAAACCGAGAAGGAAAAAGTTTACTTGTTGGGATTTTACAAAATCATTAGAAAAATCTTGAAATTAAAATTGACATATTTCGCTTGCTGAATTGCATATTTCGCTTCGCTAAAAGTTGCATGTTTCGCTTGAATAATCAATACTTGTTTCGCTTGAAAAATCAGTACATATTTCGCTTCAGAAATTGCACATTTCGCTTGACAATTCAAAACATATTTCGCTTGAAAAATCTAAACATATTTCGCTTGGAAAGTCAAAACATATTTCGCTTGTCTTTAACATATTTCGCTTGGTAGTTAAACATGCATATTTCGCTTAAACATTCAACATATTTCGCTTCGTCTTAAACCTGCATATTTCGCTTCAGCGTCTAACATATTTCGCTTAACATTATCAACATGTTTCGCTTCTCATTTTTAACATATTTCGCTTCATATTTAACCTGCATATTTCGCTTGAATATCAAACGTACATGTTCCGCTTGACTTGTGACATATTCCGCTCGGTGTCTCTATCGAGTGAGGACCACTTTTACTAACAAACAATTTGTCCTTGTGTTGTGAAGCACAAAATGTGGATCTTGGACTCTTGTTTAGAACCGGTTGGGACCACAATTAAGAAAAGAGAAACCACAATAAGCTAGGAATAAGCACTAAATAAAGCAACTAAAATTAGGAAACAAAGAAACTAATTAAGAACAACGAAAGAAAGGTAACGTGAATGTGACTCCTTTTAGACTTTTCAAAAACCTCAACACACCAGCTAAAAAAAAACAAGAAAATAAGCCGATTCTTAAATAAGCTTAAAAAGAAGTCTTATAGCTTATCTAAGATATGATTTTGCTACTAAATGAGCTTAATATCAAGTAGAGTAAGAATTGGAGAAGCTTAACAAACTAAAATCTCAAAAGCTTATAAAGACGTGAGCTTTTAAACCTAAATAAGCCACGTCTTATGAGCTTAATACCACGAATCCAACACTAAACACCCCTTGGCGATTGATACCACAAGTTATCCCATAATATAATCCAAACACAACAATAAGCAAACTCAAATAAGCCCTTTGATAAGCCGGAAAAGAAGAAGAGAAGAAAGGAAGAGAGAAAAATTGGAATGTTAGATTAGAGAGAGAAAGTGGTGAGTTACAAGTGAGACAAATGCAACCAACACCCTCTCTATGTGTGGAGAGGGTTTCTTTTATACCCCTAGCCAACATGTAGGCGTATGGGCTTTTCTACTTGGGCCGGGCTTGGCATATCTTGGGCTTTGAGCCCGAAACACGGACAATATTAGATTACAATCCAAGCCCGTTGAACCCGACTAGCCTATTACTTTACAAGACCCAATTTGACTTTATAAGACCGATAACATTCTTGTTTGACTTAATATAATTAAGGCTAACAAAAAGTGATGAAGGTTTCTTTGTTGGATATTCCTTGAGTAGTAAAGCTTTTAGGGTATACAACACTAGAACCAGGAGGGTAGAAGAAAACTTGCATATTAGGTTTTTAGAGAATAAGCCTATGATAGAAGGGAATGGTCCAAAGTGGCTGTT
This sequence comes from Tanacetum coccineum, assembly GCA_026074375.1. NCBI lineage: Eukaryota > Viridiplantae > Streptophyta > Magnoliopsida > Asterales > Asteraceae > Tanacetum > Tanacetum coccineum. The sequence goes on from BQNB010034549.1 coordinate 5,777, forward strand.
TGATATTGATTCTCTAACCCAATCTATGAATTATGTACCAGTAGCTGCAGGTACAATCACTAATGAATCTGCAGGTACACAAGGAGAACTTAATGCAGGTACATCTACACAGAAAGAAGAAATCAGTCAAGATTGCATTGTGATGCCAATTTGGAAAGATGCTTCATACTTTGATTCACCTTCCAAGGATGTTGGTAATGGTGAACCAAAATCTGCTGCTGATGATCAAAAGCAGGTTGAAGATGGTCCAGATAATGAGAATGATGAAAAAGATAAGTCTGAAGATGATAGCAGTCCTAAGGAAGTTAATAACAGTCTGGACAACTGTAATACTTGCCAGCCCAGAAGTTAATACTGTCGATTTAAACTTAATACTATTATCCATGAGTCTAATATTGCTAGTTCATCGAACCGACTAGTCTAAAAACATGGTTCACAATGGGAGCTATCATACACTTAATCCACCCATGTTGATTTCTTTAGTGGTGAAGATGAACTCAAAGTTGATTTGGGAAACATCACAAATTCCTATATACAGTTCAACACCTCCCAAATAAATATATAATACAAGAATTCATAAAGATCACCCAAATGAAAATGTGATTGGTGATGTGAAGTCATCTGTTCAGAACAAGAAGAATGACAAAAACCTACTTATAACAAGGTTTCTCAGTGTTTTGTATAAGGAACAGAAAAAAACCAACATATACCCGAATACTTGCTTATAAGCTTATTTTCTAATCACAGATGAACCACAAGCCTTGCTAAAAGCTTTAACTATTCATCTTAGGGTGAAGCCCAATGCAAGGAAAGAACTTCTGCAATTCAAACTCCAACAGGTTTGGATACTTGTAGATTTGCCTATTGGAAAGAGGGCCATTGGAACAAAATGGGTCTTCAGAAACAAGAAAGATGAAAGAGGGATTGTGATTAGGAATAAATTAAGTTTGGGTTGTTTGGTTGCACAAGGTCATAGACAAGAAGAAGGTATAGATTATGAAGAAGTTTTTGCTTATGTTGCAAGAATTGAGGCCATAAGATTGTTTTTAGCCTATGCTTCTTTTTTATGGGTTTTTTGGTATATCAAATGGATGTGAAGAGTGCATTCTTATATGGAACTATTGAGGAAGAGGTTTATGTTTCTCAACCACCAGGATTTAAAGATCCTGACCATCCAGACAAAGTTTAACAAGGTGGTCAAAGGCACTTTATGTTTGCATCAAGCACCCAAGAGCATGTATAAACCTGGCTAAACTATCTTTGGGCAATGGATTGAAAGAGAAAAATAGATCAGACATTATTTTTCAAGAAGCAAAAAGGAGATATTTTGCTTGTACAGGTTTATGTTGATGACATTATCTTTGGCTCTACAAACAAGGACTGTGTACTGGATTTGAGAAGCTTATGAAGGATAAGTTTCATATATTCTAATGAGAACTACTTTCTCTTCTAGATTACAAGTACAAACAGAAAGAGAAGGAATATTTATCAGCAGACAAATAGGTATTAGATTTTGAAGAAATTTAAACTATACTTATGTTGAATCTTGCTTCTACTCTAGTTGATTTGGAAAAGCTTTAGTCATAGATGGTAGATGCTGAAATGGGTATTTTTTTTTTTTTGATGTACATCTCTATAGATCTATGACTGGGTCTTTGATGTATCTTACATCATCTAGACCATATATTATGTTTGCATTAGTGCATGTAGCCAGATTCCAAGTTACACAAAGACATCCCATCTCTTAGTTTGTAAAGAATAATTTTTAGATATTTAGAAAGAAAACTAACATTAGGTCCTTGGTATTCAAAGGATTCTCCATTTGAACTAAGTATCGTTATACTAATAGTGACTATTCTGGAGCAACTCCAAGAGAGGAATCTACTACTCAGGAGTCTCAGTTTTTGGGAATATGTTGATATCATGGCATGTAGAACAACTGTGGTTTGCCACGTCTAACAATAAAGCTAATATGTGCGGCTGCTATTACTGTGGACAAGTACCCTGTGATTCAAAATCAATTATTAGATTATGGGTATAATTTCATGAATACTATGATTCACATTGATAATAAGAGTACTATCTGCATTATTGAAAATCCTGTTCAATATTCTAAAACAAAACATATAGAAATTAAGCATCATTTTATAAGAGATTGTAATGCTAAAAAGTTAATACAAATGTTAAAATTGGATATTGATAATAATGTTGCAGATCTTCTACAAAAGTTTTAATGCAGGAAGGTTTACAGTACTTGTCTTAAGTATGGAATGCTTAATCCTTAATGTTTAAATCTCTTTATGTCTTTGTAAAGTTTTGTAAAGGATTAGTACTGTTAGTTGTATCCATTAGTACTGCTAAGTATAATTAGTACTGCTAGTTATACTTAAGACTGCTTGTTAAAACTGTTAGTCATAATTAATACTGTCAAAAAGAAAATACCTTGGATTGTGTATTCTTGGTTTTGGACTAACACTTACATGTAAAGCATATTGAATACCAAATGTTGAATGCTTCACCTCTGAAGTATTGTTTGAGGGGAGGCTACTTATGTCAATATGTAGTCAAGCATGGATGAAAGGACATGTAATATTAAAAGTGGTTTAAAAAGAATCACAAACATCTAGGCATGTCAAAAGAGGTCGGGACACCAAGATACCTCAGTCTAGTGGTCCTTCTGTAAAGGTTGGTGATGAGGCTGTCCATAAGGAGTTGGGTGACAGAATGGAAAAGGCTGTTGGGACTTAAAAGACTTCATGGATTCTTAGAAGTTACTACTGCTCAGGTACATAATGGAAATTATGCTAAGTGGTTAGTACTGGTAGTATAATGTTACCACTGCTAGTTACTACTGTTATAAAATTTAGTACCGATTAGCAATAAATTAACTGCTGTTAGTTAAAGTTAAAGACTGTACATTTTGAAGACTAAAAAATAAGCAAAGTAGTTAGTGCCTGCTAGTATAAGAAGTTAAGACTAATTGCTATTTGTAACAAGTTACTATTGTTTAAGTATATATTAGTAATGATTATCTTGACTGTTTTAACGCTAGTACTAATGTTACTACTGCTTATGTTTATTAGTGCTGCTGGTGGAAAGATTACAACTGTTTGAAGACTTTCTACTGTCAAGAGGATAAAGACGAATTAAAGAGATAAAGATTGTTTGGAGAACAAGAATGCGTGTGAAGATAAGTGTTGAGATATTTATGTACAAGATATACATAAAGTATTTATTTAGAAGATTACGTTTATGTTTAAAAAAGATTAAGATATCTTAGGAATGTATTGTAAGCTGACTAGGACTCCTTAGTCTATAAAAGGAGGCTCTAGGGCATTAGTTGAATCATCACAAAAACACACAATCGCATCATTAACAGTTTTCATAGTTGTCAAAGAAAAGCTTCAAGGTTGTAAACCCTAGTACTAGCTAAGAGTACTCGTATTATTAATCTAATAATATTGAAGCGTTTGGTTATATATATGTTTTGTTCAAGATTATTGTTCTCATTGATTGTACTTCTATAGTAATAACGGTGTATATTCGCATACACTATAATAAACATAAAAAGATTATACTACAACAAGTTATTTTGTATTTATCCCAAGGTAATTTAACCTAACCAACTTAAGGAAGTCGGTCATAGGTTTGGGATCAACAAAGGGCTGCCACTACTGCATCTAGCTTAGAAGCATAGCAAGGACAAGTGGTAACATCAATAATACCCAATCATGGCAACCACTAATTGAGCCATATCTAGGGAACTAGTTTCAGAGGTTATAGGTCCGCCCAGTGCTAAGATACCATTAAGGAAGTAGGTCTTAAACGTGGTTTTGAGACTACATCTAAACATCTAATGATACCACCCTCTCCTCAAGAGTTAACACACTTGGAAGTGGAGAGGATAGTCTAAACTACTGAATTGATGGCACATTGTACAACACTGTCTGAATTGGTGAGAAAAAGAATAGAGAGATTAAGTTGACTAAAAACAGAAAAAGAGTTGTGTGATAAAAACAGAAAGAGTGAAATGGTGAGCAAAAAGAATTGAGAGATATTGTATGAGCATAACAAACAGAAAGAAGATGTAGAGTCAATATTAGTGATGGAAATGCTCTTTGGACGAAATTAAGGTTAATACTGCTATCTCAATGTTAGTACTGCTGGGCATTACTTAGTACTGCTGGCATTATTAGTACTGACATCCTATTTGTACTGCGTGGGCTTAGATAGTACTGCTACGGCTAAGTATTAGTACTGCTGAGTGACCGTTAGTTACTGTTTTGAGCCATAACATATTATTCCTTCTCAAAATAACTGCCGTTGTGAAATTTTAGCCAACTACTTCTTCTATAGGTTTGACTAATTGGAGAATTCATGATCTTCCTATATAAACATAAGATTTCTTCAAGATAAGTACAAATCTTATTCAGTCGGTGCAATTTAAAATCTTTAAAACTCTCTTATATCTCAATTACCTCTACCAAAACACTTATACTCTCTCCCATGACCATATCCCAAAACCTTAATTCCCTTTCTATTCATCAAATGGTGAGTTTGGAATTTTACGACAAGCACAACATGGTTGCGTACTTAGAGAAGTCAGAAGGAAGTGATGGGTTTCATCAAATCATTGGTTTTCTAACTATAAGTCACATCAAGAATGCCCTCACTGAATGCCTAACCCTTTATGCTTCTCCTATAGAACAATTTTGGCAAACTGTTGCTTTGAGCATAAATAAGATGAAGTCAGGGGAACACTGCTACCATAGATAGGAAGGTCAAGGTATTTGTTTCTGAGGCCTCCATTAGAAGACATCTCAAGCTTGAGGATTTTGAAGGTCTTAAAACTCTACCTACTGCATAAATTTTTAAGCAACTGGCTCTCATGGGGTATGTAATCATTTCTGATAGCCTAACTTTTCAAAAGGGACATTTTTCCCCTGAGTAGAAATTCTTCATTCATACCATTCTCTACTGTTTGAGTCCTAAAAAGACTGCTTGGGAGTAGTTTAGTAGCAATATAGCTACTGCTATCATTTTCCTGGCAACAAACCGCACCTTTAACTTTTCCCTCTTAATTTTTGAGGCCATGGTAAAGAACTTAGATAGTAAGTCAAAGTTTTTGATGTATCCCAGATTCATTCAAATATTTTTGAACAAATGTAAGAGAATGCTTTTCCCTCATAAGAAAACCTTTCCTACTCCTACACTTACACAAAAACTATTCAGGAATATGAAAAGGGCTTCTAAGGGATATTCTGGGGTGGACATTCCACTATTTCCAACCATGCTCACTACACCTGAGTCATCTCCTTCCAGAATAACATCTTCACCATCCTTATCACCCCAAACACATCCATCAACCTCATAACCACCATCTACACCACAATCTAACCAAACCACACCTGTTACTGAGGAGGCTGCTCCAATGCCCCATGAATCACCTCTCCAAAGTGTTCACTCACTTGGACGTGATGAGGGTTGTTTATCACTTAATGATTTGACGGATCTATGTACCTCACTATCCAAGAAGGTTGAAAGCTTAGAGTCTGAATTAAAGCAAACAAAATAGACCTACCATGTTGCTCTTACAAAACTGATCAAAAGGGTGAAGAAGTTAGAGCAGACAATCAAGACAAGCCAAGCTAGGAGGAGAGCTAAAGTTGTAATCTCTGATGATGAGGAAGCTGAGGAGGATCCTTCCAATCAGGAGAGGAGTTTGATTGAAGAACTGGACTTGGATGCTGGAATTTCTTTGGTTCCTTCACATGCTGCAGATCAGGGGAGAATTGATGATGCTTAGATTAGTGATCAACCTGAAGAGCAGTTAGGTGTTTTTAGTGCAAATGCAGCTAGAAGAAGACAAAAGTGTTGAAAATGTTCAAACTTACACTAGAAGAAGAAGAGAAGTTAGTACTGATAATGGTGGAGTTAGTAATGCCAGTAGATTAGTTAGTACTGCTGATATTAGTACTACCAGTAAATTGGATAGTACTGCTGGTGTAAAGGCAAAGGACAAAGGCAAAGCAATTATGCATGAGTCTGAGCCACCAAAGAAAATCAAGAAGAGGGTTCAAGTAAAAATAAGTATTGATGAGGAATTAGCTAAGAATGTATTTGAGGAGGAACAAGCTAGATTCAATACTGAACATGAAGCTAGATTTAAGGCAGAACAAGAACAAGAAAGGAATGACTTTGAAACAGCCTTGGAATTGCAAAAGAAGTTGGATGAAAGAGAAGAAGTTTTAGCTAAAGTTGATCAAGCTCATGATATTGATAGGAGTGATCCTGTTGTTCTAAGACATCATACACTTCAAAATAGACCTTTTTCTGTGGCTGAAGTAAGGAAGAACATGTGTCTGTATCTGAAGAATCAAGGTGGATACAAGATGAGTCATTTCAAAGGAATGAGCTATGAAGACATTAGACCTATATTTAAAAGAGTATGGGATCAAAATTAGGCTTTTATACCTATGGATTCTGAGATTGAAAAGGAAGTTATGAAGAGATCATGATTTGATCTTCAACAAGAATCTTCAAAACCAGTTGAAGAAGAGATAGTTCAGCAAGATGGCGTTATAGCTGAACAAGCTGTGAAAGAAAGTTCTAGGATAGCTAGAGGAAGAAGAAAGAAATCACTTGCTAAGAAAAGAGTAAAAGAAACTCTTAGTGAAGAAAGTGCTAAGAAATAGAAGCTAGAAGATGATACTGAGAAAGAAGAACTTCAAGTTTACTTAAACATTGTTCCAGAAGAAGAAAGTCTTAATATTGAATCACAACAAAGGTATCACCATAGTTGACTGGGAGTACACAATTTCTAGCAAATGATAAATACTATTATCAAGTCAAAAGAGCAGATGGAAGTGTTAAACATTACAAAAGAATATTTAGTGCAATGCTTATGATTTTATAGGGCAAGAAGTGCTGAATTGTACAATTGACAACGAAAAATTTAGACAAGCAAGTCCAGAAGTCATAGACTTTATTGCTTTAGGGAGATCGTGAAGACAGTGATTGAACAGATGAATAAAGAATGAAATATGGAGAAATCAACAAGACTGGAATCTGATAATCTGGAAGTTACATAATTTTTGTGGAGTTCATGTGCTTTTAATGGATACTGGTTTAGTGATTCACATGATGGTTGAAAAGAAATATCCTCTGTCACAAGATATTCTGTCAAAAATGTTGAGTAGAAAGCTAGAAGTTGATCATCAAAGTATAAGGGTTATGAGCTAATCAGGTTTGTCAAGTCACAATTACAATAGTAAAAATTTGGTTTGGGGGGGGAAATAGGAAGCATCCCAGCATGCAGACTATATAGAATTTTTGATTCAGAAGAAACTTGAGATTTGAAGGTAAATCACAAGTTTAGGGGAGGATTGTTGGGAATAAATCTTCACAAGATTAGTTCAAGAACTTAATACTGCTCAAGATATAACTAACAGTACTAACTAGGTTAGTACTGCCAGAAGAAAAGTTAGTACTGCCAATACTGAACTTAATACTGCCACGAGGAAATAATACGAGCTGAAAAAGAAATAAGGATTGGCCAGAAGATAAGATTTCTGTTTATGCTCCCCAAGATTTAATAAAAAATAGGGTGTTATGGGATTACATCCTTCATCTAATAGACCGATGGGATGGAGATTGTGTGATTATGGGGGATTTTAATGAAGTTAGAACAAAACAAGAAAGATATGGTTTGGTTTTCAACGTTCAAGGTGCTAACCCTTTCAATAGTTTTATTTCCTTAGCAAGTCTGATTGACGTTCCTTTTGATGGTTATACTTACATTTAGTCCCACAAGACCGCCAATAAGATGAGTAAGTTGGATAGATTTCTAGTTTCTAAAGGCTTATTGGCTTCGTTCCTGTATCTTTTGGCTCTTTGCTTGGATAGAGATCTATCGGATCATCGTCCTATTCTCATGCGAGAAGTAAGCATTGATTATGGTCATACTCTATTTAGATTTTGTCACTCTTAGTTTAACTTGGATAGTTTTGACAAAATGGTAGAAGATACATGAAAGAGTTAGCTACTGTTGACTCGAATGGTATGATTAATTTAAAGAAGAAACTTTAAGCTCTTAAAATTGTCATTAAACAATAGACAAGTATTGCTAAGAAAAGCTCTTATAAGACAAAGATCTCCATTCAATCCAAACTTTCTGATATCAACAAAATTCTTAACCAATGCGGTAGTAATAAAGAGATTTTATCCGATAGATCTTTGTTGATGAAAGAACTCAAAAACATCAATTCTATTGACTCATTGGAAGCAACTTAGAAATCTAAAGTTCGTTGGGCTATCGCAGGTGATGAGAATACAAAGTTCTTTCATGGTATTCTTAATAATAAACGTTCTCAATTAGCTATTTGTGAGACCCTTGTTGATGGCGAGTAGATTGTTAATCTATTGGCTGTGAAAAGTGTGCTCCTAAACTACTTTTCTACTCAATTCTCCTCTCTTATCTCCCATCGTATTTGCTTCGTTGATCAATTCACAAATAGGTTATCATTGGAGCAACAAGCTGATCTGGAACGAAACACCTCTAATGAGGAGAAAAGAGTGTGGTTTGGGATCGTGGAACGAATAAATCCCCTGGTCCTGACGGATTCATTTTTGAGTTCTTTCGTAGATATTGAAAGCTTTTAGAACATGATATTGTGGCAGCCGTTAAAGAATTTTTTGCTTCAGGTACTTTTCCCTAAGATGTAATTCTTCTTTCATTGGTTTAATCCCTAAGATTCATGATGCAAAAGTCGTCAAAGATTATTGACCTATAAGTTTGATTGGAAGCCTTTTTAAAATTATTTCCAATATTTTAGCTAATAGACTTAGCTTTGTCATCTTGAATCTTATTAGTGACGTCCAATCAGATTTTTTTTCAACCGCCAAATTCTTGACGGTCCATTTATTCTTAATGAACTTCTTTTGTGGTGCAAGCATAAGAAGTTTAAAGTTATTGTCTTTAAAGTTGATTTCAAAAAGGCTTTTGACTCTATACGGTTGGATTACTTACAAGATATTTTAAAGATGTTTGGTTTTGGTGATAAGTGGTGTGGTTAGATAAATGGTTGTCTTAACTCCGCCATGAGATCGGTTCTCGTCAATGGAAGCCCTACATCATAATTCCAATTTCATAAGGGTTTGAAACAAGGGGATCCTTTATCTCCCTTTCTATTTATCTTGATAATGGAAAGTTTGTATTTATCTTTTTCTAAAGTTACGAATGATGTTTGTTCTCTGGTATTCTAATGTGCTTTTTGGTCGTGTGTAGATTATTTATTATTCAAGGTTTACTATTTATATTTTGCTGACTTTACCTATTAACAAACACTAACGGGTAGTGTACCCGATCAGTTGTAGGTTCGTTTGTAAGTAGGGTGTCGATCACTAAGCATAAGAAGTTTAAAGCTATTGTCTTTAAAGTTGATTTCGAAAAGGCATTTGACTCTATACGGTTGGATTACTTACAAGATATTTTAAAGATGTTTGGTTTTGGTGATAAGTGGTGTGGTTGGATAAATGGCTGTCTTAACTCCGCCATGAGATCGGTTCTCGTCAATGGAAGCCCTACATCATAATTCCAATTTCATAAGGGTTTGAAACAAGGGGATTCCTTATCTTCCTTTCTATTTATCTTGATAATGGAAAGTTTGTATTTATCTTTTTCTAAAGTTATGAATGCTGTTTGTTCTCGAGTATTCTAATGTGCTTTTTGGTCGTGTGTAGATTATTTATTATTCAAGGTTTACTATTTATATTTTGCTGACTTCACCTATTAATAAACACTAACGGGTAATGTACCCGATCAGTTGTAGTTTCGTTTGTAAGTAGGGTGTCGATCACTAAGAGCGAGTATTAACACTTAAATCTATCAGTATTTTAGTTATCTATGTTAGTCCTAATTTATACTATGTTATATCTATGTTAAACCTAAACTAACGTAAAAGAGGGATTTTCAGCCTGAGAGACTAGCACATGTTTGGGTTTATCCTAATTTAAGTTTGATGAAAATTAACACACACAAGTTGATAAACATAAGATAAAGAAGTAGTCAAGCTTAATGTAATAAAAACTTATTAGCTAGTTTAATCTAATAAAACGCATGTATTGTTTATAAGTGCAATGATTGTTTTACTTCCTTGGTGATATATCATTCCGGAGTTTAGGCGAGACTTCTTCCTAAACTCTAGATTTAGCAATTCTGTCACAATTAACCAAACTCGCATAAAGTAATCACAGTCGATTATAATGTATCTTAGGAGACGATAATGGTGATAATATCGAATCCTAGCTCATAGAGACTTTACTAACTTACTACTTAACGGTCATTTATATACTATTAGTCTACTGTCTAGATCTTTACCCAAGGAATCAAAACGTTATTGTTAGTCCTAGGTCACCTGCTAGTATATCTATTCACTAAACCAAGGGTAAAAACATGTCAATATTTATGATCCTATTACTCTAGATATATAAACGACTACATGTAGTTCTATCCTAGACTCTAGCTAACGCTCTATTTGTATTCCTAGATCTAGTTGAATGATAGGTTAAGCACATGCTTAAGCACATAAACGAGTATAAATTGATAAACCTAATAAGCACGCAACGGATAAGCAAACAATCAACATAAATAGAACCAAACATTAAATTGGTATTAGCTGGCGTATCGTTGATGTGGATACGGCATATTCTTTAAAGTCGGGCAATGGTCTTTTAGTTCGTCAAAGTCTTGGATACGGCGTATGCTTCTAGAATGATACGACATTGGTTGTCAGATTAGTAGACTTTCTTAAACTCTTCGTTTGTGCTTCAAAATGTGTGCCTTTTAGCTAAACTTCACTAAATGCTCGATAATTTCTGCAATTAACAAATATAAGAAATTAAGTACCAATACATATATAAATAATGTAAAACGAGCAATAAATACGAAATAAATGATGCTATATAATAGACATTATTTGATGTCATCATATTCTTATTGATAGCTTGTTGACACTTTCTCACCTTTTCTTTGCGGATGATGCTATCTTCGTTGGTAAATGGGACTCCTTGAATAGATGCACCATTGTTAATGTCTTGAAGTGTTTCCACTTGGCATCGGGTCTGAAAATGAATTTTCATAAAAAGTAAACTTAAGGAATTGACACTCGTCCAGAATAAGTCGACGCAACAGCCACAATTATGGGTTGTTCGATTGTTATCACTCTTTTTGTTCATCTTGGAGTAAAAGCTGGAGGTGCGATGTCTAGAATAAAATCTTGGGATGGCATGGTTGCTAAAGTGTCCTGTCGCTTATCCAAATGAAAGCTTAAAACTCTTTCAATAGGTGGTCGACTTACTTTAATTAAATCGGTTCTAACATCTATTCCTGTAAACCATATGTCTATCTTTAAAGTTCCTTCGGGTCTGTTAAAGCTTTTGGAATCGATTAGAAGAAACTTTTTTTATGGAGTAGACGAGTCAGAAAGAAAAATGATTTGGATTAGTAGGAATAAGGTCTTAGCTTCCAAGAAATATGGTGGTCTCCGAGTTTCTAGTTTCTATGCTCTTAGTCGAGCTCTTCTCTTTAAATGAGTTTGACAATTATTTTTTCATGGTTCTTGTCTATGGATGAAATTCATAAAAGCTATTTGGTGAAGACGATGCTTTTAATTCCCCAAGTTCTTTGTCTAAACGCTCTCCTTGGTTAGACATTATTCGTGAGGTTACTGTTCTTCGCACAAAAGACATAAATCTTTTAGATTTAATTCGCAAAAATATGGGCAACGGGTTAAACACCTTGTTTTGGGTGAATCCTTGGTTAGATGATTTGGCGTTAAAGCATAAATTCTCGAGACTTTATGCTTTGAATAACTACAAACAAATAACAGTAGTCGAAAAAATTAATCATTCTTCCATGGTTGATACTTTTCGTCGACCTCCTAGAGGTAGTGCTGAGGAAGAACAACTCGGTTTTCTTTTATCCCGCATGGATGGTTTAATATTGACAAGTATCCTCGACCGTTGGGTCTGGTCGTTAGAAGCTACATGTGAGTTTTCTGTTAAATATGTATGTCAGTTTATTGATGATTCGATTCTTCCATAGGAGGAAGTCGCCACAAGGTGAGTTAAATTCATGCCCATTAAGATTAATGTGTTTGCTTGAAGAGTTCATTTGGATAAGTTGTCTACTCGATTGAATCTCACTACAACAAAATGTTGGTTTTGGGTCGAGGAAAAATTAGGGTCGACAATGTCGACCCTAATATTATTCCATGACTTTATACCTTTTCTAATGTATAAAATGCATTTAAAATTATATATAAATATATAAAACAATCTATAAAAGATTTTAGGGTCGACAATGTCGACCCTAATTTTTTTACATGACTTTCTACATTTTCTAATATATAAAATGCATTTAAAATTATATATAAAACAATTTATAAAATATTTTAGGGTCGACAATGTCGACCCTAAATTTCATTTAAAAAAATTCATACAAAAATTTAAAATACTTTTTATAAATTCAGAAATGATATAAATTACCAATTATAGTTCAAAAATCTATTTTAAAAAACATTTATATATTTTAACAAACACTACTAGAAAAGTGTGAAATGTTATTTTTATTTATTTATTTTCATTTATTAGTTTGATAATTTGATAAATTTACTTCAAAGTTAACTGAATTGAATGTAGTTAAACCACAATAAATAATCAAAATATACGGAATGATTCCTAATCGATTAACGTTTATTATTATAACATCTCCGTTGAACGTCTAATGTTTAACCCTAACATCTCGACTCATCCGTTGAACGTCTAATGTATAACCATAACATATCGACTCGTCCGTTGAACGTCTAATGTACAACCATACCATATCGACTCTTCCGTTGAACCTCTAACGTATAACCCTAACATCTCGACTCATCCGTTGAACGTCTAATGTACAACCATACCATATCGACTCTTCCGTTGAACGTCTAATGTATAACCATAACATCTCGACTCGTACGTTGAACGTCTAATGTATAACCATACCATATCGACTCTTCCGTTGAACGTCTAATGTACAACCATACCATATCGACTCTTCCGTTGAACCTCTAACGTATAACCCTAACATCTCGACTCATCCGTTGAACGTCTAATGTACAACCATACCATATCGACTCATCCGTTGAACGTCTAATGTATAACCATAACATCTCGACTCGTCCGTTGAACGTCTAATGTATAACCATACCATATCGACTCTTCCGTTGAACGTCTAATGTACAACCATACCATATCGACTCTTTCGTTGAACCTCTAACGTATAACCCTAACATCTCGACTCATCCGTTGAACGTCTAATGTACAACCATACCATATCGACTCATCCGTTGAACGTCTAATGTACAACCATACCATATCGACTCATCCGTTGAACGTCTAATGTAAAACCATACCATATCGACTCGTCCGTTGAACGTCTAATGTATAACCATAACATATCGACTCGTCCGTTGAACGTCTAATGTACAACCATACCATATCGACTCTTCCGTTGAACCTCTAACGTATAACCCTAACATCTTGACTCATCCGTTGAACGTCTAATGTACAACCATACCATATCGACTCATCCTTTGAACGTCTAATGTACAACCATACCATATCGACTCATCCGTTGAACGTCTAATGTATAACCATAACATCTCGACTCGTCCGTTGAACGTCTAATGTATAACCATAACATATCGACTCGTCCGTTGAACGTCTAATGTACAACCATACCATATCGACTCTTCCGTTGAACCTCTAACGTATAACCCTAACATCTCGACTCATCCGTTGAACGTCTAATGTACAACCATACCATATCGACTCATCCGTTGAACGTCTAATGTATAACCATAACATCTCGACTCGTCCGTTGAACGTCTAATGTATAACCATAACATATCAACTCGTCCGTTGAACGTCTAATGTATAACCATAACATATCGACTTGTCCGTTGAACGTCTAATGTACAACCATACCATATCGACTCATCCGTTGAACGTCTAATGTATAACCATACCATATCGACTCTTCCGTTGAACGTCTAATGTACAACCATACCATATCGACTCTTCCGTTGAACCTCTAACGTATAACCCTAACATCTCGACTCATCCGTTGAACGTCTAATGTACAACCATACCATATCGACTCATCCGTTGAACGTCTAATGTACAACCACACCATATCGACTCATCCGTTGAACGTCTAATGTACAACCATACCATATCGACTCGTCCGTTGAACGTCTAATGTATAACCATAACATATCGACTCGTCCGTTGAACGTCTAATGTACAACCATACCATATCGACTCTTCAGTTGAACCTCTAACATATAACCCTAACATCTCGACTCATCCGTTGAACGTCTAATGTACAACCATACCATATCGACTCATCCATTGAGCGTCTAATGTACAACCATACCATATCGACTCGTCCGTTGAACGTCTAATGTATAACCATAACATCTCGACTCGTCCCTTGAACGTCTAATGTATAACCATAACATATCGACTCGTCCGTTGAACGTCTAATGTACAACCAGATCGACTCTTCCGTTGAACCTCTAACGTATAACCCTAACATCTCGACTCATCCGTTGAACGTCTAATGTACAACCATACCATATCGACTCATCCGTTGAACGTCTAATGTATAACCATAACATCTTGACTCGTCCGTTGAACGTCTAATGTATAACCATAACATATCGACTCGTCCGTTTAACGTCTAATGTATAACCATAACATATCGACTCGTCCGTTGAACGTCTAATGTACAACCATACCATATCGACTCTTCCGTTGAACGTCTAATGTATAACCATAACATATCGACTCGTCCGTTGAACGTCTAATGTACAACCATACCATATCGACTCTTCCGTTGAACGTCTAATGTATAACCATAACATATATACGAAACGAGGAACCGGACCGACCCGGCCGAAACGAACCAATTTATATTTTTTATAAAAAGTTATATGTTTTATAAAAAAGTTATTATATATTTTATAAAAAAGTTATTATATATTTTATAAAAAAGTTATACAAATAACAATAAAAAACAAGTTATTTTTTTTTATTTTTGTTGATTCCCCGGCGACATGTCGCCGGGGATAAGTAATTATAAAAAATCATTTTGAATTATAATTATATACGAACCGAGGAACCGGACCGACCCGGCCGAAACGAACCAATTTATAACTATTTCAAAAAGGTTTGTAGGTGGAATAAAGGTTTTATATAAAAAAGTTTAGAGTCGACATTGTCGACCCAAAATTGCATAGACATGTCGACCCTAAATTTGCCCCCAAAAAATTCACCAAAATTAAACAACCCGCCAAAAAAATTTGTTATCCCGCTACAAGTTTAGGGTGGACATTGTCGACCCAAAACTCGCTAAACAACAAAACTATTTTGCAGGTAAATATGTTTTTTATATAAAGCGTTTAGGGTTGACATTGTCGACCCAAAAATTCAAATATATGTCGACCCTAAACGTTTTTCTCTGTGTGTATATGTTTTTTATATAAAACATTTAGGGTCGACAATGTCGACCAAAAAATTCAAAAAAAATGTCGACCCTAAACGTTTTCAATAATTCAGCCCCTATATCCATCTCTTTTTTTTCTAAGTGTTTAACAAAAAAAAACATACCGACGAATCCCAAATCGACCCAACACCTCCAAATCCCTTAAAACCCACCACAATTCAATCTTTAATTTTGTTAACTTTTCTTTAATTAATTTATGAAGGTATGATGTTTTTTTATAATTATTGTGTGCTAATTTGTATGTTTTGTTATAATTTTTTGCGTTATTTTTTTGTGTGTGTTTGTGATGACCTAGATGGAACCACCACCTTAGCAGCAGCAGGTAGCCACCACCACCGCCGCGGCAGTAGCAACCACCACCGGCAGCAGTAGTACCACCACAACAGCAGTAGTAGCCACCTCCGTGACCCACCACCATAGCAGCAGCAGCCACTACATTGGCGGGCAATTTTTCTATCTTCCTCTTTTATTGTCTTCCTTTTTTTTGGCCGTGAACTAGGTATGTAATTAAATTAGTTGGTTACTTGCATTTTTATTAATAGTATGAATTTGGTTAGTATGATATTGTGAATGGCGTTTAGTTAGTATGCGTGTGAATGACATTTGGTTAGTAGTACCACATTCACCTGAAAACATTGACATGGATGCGTTCTTCGAAGATATTTCTGCAAATAATGTCCCAACTCCACCAACTCAAACAACTGGTCCTCAACCAGCCCAAACAACGGGTCCTAATAACGAGTTTGAAGAGTTACTTTCTAGGTCCACCCAAAAGTTGTACCCGGGTTGTGATATGACTACATTGGAATTTACATCAGAGATTTCGCACATCAAGGTTTTACATAAAATAAGTGATGCCGGGTTTAACAAGATTCTAGCTCTTCTCCAAAAGGCATGTTCCCCTAGTACTAATGTTGAAGAAGTTTTATCTAGCGATGATTCTGACAATGACAATTGATCTTAAGTTGTAGTTTGAATGAAACAATTATTATATGCTTAAATGTGTAATTTTTCTTTGAATGAAATTGTTTTTATATGTTTAAATGTGTAATTTTTATTTGAATGGAATTGTTTTTATATGTTTAAATGTGTAATTTTTATTTGAATGAAATTATTTTTATATGTTGTATATTTATATGAATTTGTGTATTAGCATTAATTGGTCCACGAAATTGTGTGTTCTTGTACTTGTTATTTTACAGATGGCGTGTGTAGCTCCTAGATCACACGGTGGGGATGCTGGTGGTAGTCCACCCAGACGGCCCACACGGCCCGTACCGGCCCAGTGCCAAAGTAAGAAATTGTGATTTTTTTTATTTTTATTTTATAACACTGATTCTTTTTTAATTTCTTTTTTTCCTTGATGGGTTATTATCGTGTTTTTACTTACATATCTTTACATGCTTTAATAACTTATTTTATTTGTTTTTAACCTTTTTTTTTCTTTTTCTTTCACAGTTGGATATGAAGATCACCTGCAAAGGACATTGATGTTTACTTGCAACCTTTGATTAAAGAACTCCAAGAATTATGGAAAGGAGTCTGGACGAAAAGACGTTGTAGGTACTCATTCTATAAATGAAAGCGGCGGTTTTATGGACCATCAATGATTTTCCAGCTCGAAGTAGTTTGTCTGGGTGGAGTGGGCAAGGCTACTACGCATGCCCAACTTGTAACGAGGACACTCCATCGATGGCTGTCAAGAGCAAAATCGTTTATGTTGGTTATAGAAGATTTGTACGCACACAACATCCACTAAGGAGTAAATTTAAGGAATTCTGTGGTTTTCCCTAATCGACGCCTAAACCTAGAAAGTTTACCGAAATAGATATCCAGTTACAAATTAGTAAAGTCTTTAAACGTTTCCTGGGGAAACATCCAGAAATTGCTAAAAAGAACCCTAAACCTAATCGAAAAATTGAATTGAATTAGAGTAAGCGTTCTATCTTTTGGGATCTTGAGTATTGGCCCTTTCTTCTACTAAAAAACAATTACGATGTCATGCACATCGAAAAGAACGCGCTTGAGGCTTTACTGAATACCTTGTTACAGAATGACAAATCCAAAGACACGCTAAAGGCAAGGCAAAACTTGGAAACTTTGAGAGTTCAAAAGGAGTTGTGGTTAGTTAAAAAACCAAACGGGAAGTTCGAGAAGCCTCATCCAAAGTACTCTTTCACCCCAGAAAACAGAAAACTTTTTTGTAAATTCATCAAAGGAGTTAGACTACCTGATGGGTTTGGATCCAACTTCAAGCAAAAAGTGACCGCTGATGATAACAATATAACGGGCCTAAAATCTCATGACTGTCATATAATGATGCATCGGTTACTTCCTTATGGAGTACAACGATACTTGCCCAAAAACATTGCAGCTCCTATAATCGAGCTTTGCTTATTCTTTAAGCAGCTTTGTGCTCGAAGTTTGATGCAGCAGGACATGGCAAAAGCTAAAAAACAATTGATCAGTATGATGATTAATTTAGAGCAAATCTTTCCTCCTGATTTTTTTGACATAATGATTCATTTGGTTATACATTTACCCGATGAGGCTATTCAAGGTGGCCCTCTTCGCTACAGGTGGATGTTTCCATTTGAAAGATACATGAAGAAGCTAAAGAATTATGTCCGAAATAAAGCAAAGCCTGAAGGTTCTATTGCGGAGGGTTATGTTGCAGAAGAAGCATTAACTTTTTGTTCGCGTTATCTTAAGGATGTCGAGACGAGATTTAATCGTCCTGGCAGAAATGACGACGGTTTGCCTGAACAACCAGATAAATTCCAGGTGTTCCAGTCCGTATGCAAACCGACGGGTAGAATGAAAGAAACTCGGATGACTACAGATGTTATGCAGGCAGTTGTATGGTTTGTACTTAACAACAGTCCTGAAGTCGACGCAGACATCTTGGCTTACAGAGAGTATGTTTCTTCCTTTTTTTATTTTGAAAAATCTTCTTTCTCGATGACTTATCCTAATATCATGAACTTTTGCAGAGAATCGCCTGAGTGAAGAGTTATTCTCTTTGGCATGTGGACCTACTAGTGCATGTACATACCCCGCTTGCATAGTTAACGGTGTGAAGTTTGTGGTACATGAACGCGATATACTTCATACCACTCAAAGCAGCGGAGTTTCAACACCCGGGCTTGATGGAGAGATGTATTATGGTCAACTCGAAGAAATTCTGGAGCTCACTTATATCGGCCCCCGCAAGGTTGTGTTGTTTCGATGTAAATGGTTTGACACCATTAACCCTAAGAACCATACGACACGCAACTGACGTTCTTACATTGACCAGGGCATACATCATATTTTGATAGATAGGGAATTTCACCAAAATAACCAATGCATTCTTGCGACACAAGCAACACAAGTATTCTACCTTGAAGACCTTGCTAGACGACCACTTTATTGGAAGGTTGTCGAACATGTTTATCATCGAGATGTGGCAAAGTCCGATCAAGGATTTTATCACATGTGCAGTTCATCACATGTTACACTGTCTGTTGGTTTGACTTGTTTGGAGCATACGGATTTGAGTATAAATGCTCAATCGACAGAAGTGGACGCCCCACCAGTTAATGATGACAATGCTAATACTAATGAAGACAATGTTGAATTTATTAATAATGAAGATGATGTCGTTGCACATGTCCTTGATGATGATGATGTTGAAGTGTCTGATGATGATGAAGTGAACCCTAGTACTAATGTTGAAGAAGTTTTATCTAGCGATGATTCTGACAATGACAATTGATCTTAAGTTGTAGTTTGAATGAAACAATTATTATATGCTTAAATGTGTAATTTTTCTTTGAATGAAATTGTTTTTATATGTTTAAATGTGTAATTTTTATTTGAATGGAATTGTTTTTATATGTTTAAATGTGTAATTTTTATTTGAATGAAATTATTTTTATATGTTGTATATTTATATGAATTTGTGTATTAGCATTAATTGGTCCACGAAATTGTGTGTTCTTGTACTTGTTATTTTACAGATGGCGTGTGTAGCTCCTAGATTACACGGTGGGGATGTTGGTGGTAGTCCACCCAGACGGCCCACACGGCCCGTACCGGCCCAGTGCCAAAGTAAGAAATTATGATTTTTTATTTTTATTTTATAACACTGATTCTTTTTAATTTCTTTTAATTGAATGTTCACGACTCAATAACTTATCTTTGTAGGTTCGATGCTACGTATTGAGATTGGAAATCGGTCCTTAAGGAAGGCGTTTAGAGAAAATAATGAACAACCTTTGAAGATTGGCTTTGATTACGAGGATCTTGGTACCTTCCATCCTTTAGGCAATTTTTCAGGCATGTTGAATAGTCTTATGGGGGAAACAGTCCGGCCACTTCCCCTTGCTTGCGAGTGGGATGAAATTCCAGAGGCCTTTAAAGCGCATATTTACCCTAGACTTGAGGTATTAATTGTTTATTTTACTTCTATTCTTATTGTTATCGACGTTTAGATATGCATGTTATGTTTAAATTGTTTGTTTATTTAAATGCATATGTTTATATGTAGAGCTATTTCAACCTCGCGGAATGGTACAATAACTAGGACAAAGTGGTGGTTGACCAAAATGTATATATGGTGGGGGAAAGGGTAAGGCTTGGGCTGGAACTTAAATTGAGGCTACTTTGGCGAAAAAATAAGAACAGGATCAAGGCTGACCATTATGCAAAACATACGTCGCCCGACGAGGCAAAGAATCATCCGCCACCGCCGAGAGTGTGGGGCGACAGAACCGAAGATGATTGGAATCAGTTGGTTGACTCGTGGTCCCAACCGGATCGGGTGTCGAGAAGTTTGCAAAATGCCGTTAACCAAACAAAAAACACGATAATAACCCATCAAGGAAAAAAAATCATTCGCGCAAGGAAGGAATGAATATGTAAGACTCTTCATAATTTTTGTGATATTTTAAAGGTGTTTATATTGTTTATTTATAGCTCGTTATTAATTTATTTGATATTGTATAGAAAGTCGACAAAGGGTATTACGAGGACCTCATTGAAACGTGGAGGAAGGGGCACTCAAATAAGAAGACCGGCCAATTTAAAACCACAGAAAACAAGCAGAGATATGTAAGTAATTTAACTCTTTACATGCTTTAATAACTTATTTTATTTGTTTTTAACCTTTTTTTTTCTTTTTCTTTCACAGTTGGATATGAAGGCCATGCAAGATAATGTTAAAGTCGGCCTCATCCCGTTCAAGACCGATCAAGAAATATTGGATGAAATCGTTCCGAGTGACAACCGCCAGAATATGTCGGGCATGGGAAGGAAGTTACCGGGTGGTGGCTCAACTTCTCGCAGGCGCGCAAATCCTGCATTTGGAGATGTTATGACTCGGGATCAGATCACGCAGATGTTCAGGCAACAAGAGCAAGAGAAAGAGTTGCTGAGGAAGCAAGTTGAGGAGGCGCACAACGAGCTAATGTGGCGCAACAAAATTCTGAGGCGAATAATGGCACCCTAGGTCAGTTTTTTATGCACTACAACTCACCAAATAGTGCTCGTTCATTTATCCCTCCTACTTTTAGTCTTGTACCCTCACCCCCACCCTTTCCCTTTACTCAACTACTCCAACCTCCTTATACCGGCCCACTCGAACCACTCCAACCTCCCTATACCGACCCACTCCAACCTCCCTATACCGACCCATTTCCTCCCATTCCCGTCAGCAATAATAACTTTAACAACTATTATCGTTCCGTTCTCAACTTCATCGCCTCTAGTTCTAATTCTCAAGCCGAACGTCCCCACTACATCCTTCAAACGAATCCCCATATGAACGATTCGCTGAGGTGTGAACAATTGGCTCAAGATTTGGCTCGTGAAAACAATAACGAGTCATCAGGGGAGGAAGAGGAGGACGAGCAACGTACGGGTGGTGATGATGACTATTCGGACGACTACGACGATGACGAGTAGGCGTTTTTATGTAGTATCTTAGTATGTATAATAACTTTTAGACTTGTTACGTTTGTGAAACATGGATTTAGTATTTTATCGTGGCGTGGATTTTGTTGAATGGAATTGTGACGTTTAGTAGTATTGTAAAAGTGGATTTGTTGAAATGTAGATTTTTTCCAAAAAAAATTCCGGAAAAAATCTGGAAAACTGGACAGGCCTGTTTTTTTTCCCAGTCACACTTTAGGGTCGACATTGTCGACCCTAATATCAATATTAGGGTCAACAATGTCGACCCTAAACTTAGTGCTATACCTACGTGGAATACCACTAGTAATGTTTAATAAATATCAAACTTATGGTCGACATTGTCGACCCAAAGTTACAAGTGGAATGTCGACCCTAAAAAATTAAATATTAAAAGGTTTTCTATATTAAAATGGTTGTAATAAAAATAAAAGTTTAGGGTCGACAATATCGACCCAAAGTGTCAAAGGAATTGTCGACCCTAAAACTAGTCAAACTATTTTGTTGAAATGTTGTGGTCCCCATTGTCGACCCAAATTTCAAAGGTATTTGTCGACCCAAAGAATTTTGGGTCGAGAGTTTTGGATCGAGTTCTTAGGGTCGAAATTGTCGACCGTAAACACTTTGGGTCGACACCCTTTGTAGTTTAGGGTCGAAATTATCGACCCTACACCCTTATATTGTTGTAGTGTCAGTCTATGCTATGCCTATCATAACATTCGACGTTCGGATTACTTATCAAAACACATTTTGTTTACATAAAACTACCTTGAAACAGATAACATACAAAGTACTAAAATCGACGAAGTGAAAGGTGGACTATCAAAGATAATATTTTGTAATAAATTATTACATAAATGAATATTGAGACAACCCGTGCATTCAAATAATATTTTGTTGAAGATTTTAGCATAGCAGCCTCCCTTAACACAACATTAGGACCCAAAGAACACCGATGTTATGAAATCAAAAAGTTCTTGCCACCCATTTTCACCACCAAACACATTAGAAGCTTTCGCAATCGTACGACACAAACTTATCCTTACATTTCCATCATCTTCTGTCACAACACGACTTAAGAAAATATGTTTAACCTGGATTTGAGTATCTTCAGCTTAAGGTATTTTATTAAGACGTGTTAAGATAGAAGATGATGGAAATGTAATGGAAAGTTTCTATCGTATGATTGCGAAGGCTTTCACTGTGTTTGGTGGTGAAAATGGGTGGCCAAAACTTTTTCCTTATATACTTGACTTTTTGGAACACCCAACTAATGTTGAGATATGTGCCACGTCCTGTTAAATGAACTCTTAGAAGAGCCATTAGTTTTTTTAAGCTGGTTAATGGCTCTTCTAACAGTTTTTTTAAGCCGACGTGGCACGTATCTCATCATTAGTTTGGTTTTCCAAAAAGTAAAGTATATAAGGAAAAAGGTCCGGCCACCCATTTTCAACACCAAACACAATGAAAGCCTTTCTCAATCGTACGACACAAACTTTTCATTACATTTCCATCATCTTCTATCTGAACACGACTTAATAAAATATGTTTAATCTGGTGGAATTGAGTATCTTCAGCTAATGACTCTTTTAACAGTTTTTTTTAACAGAATTGCTCACGTGGCACTGGCACGTATCTCAGTATTGGTTGGGTGTTCCAAAAAGAAGTAAATAAAGAAAAAGGTCCGGCCACCCATTTTCACCACCTGAAAGCCGACACAAACTTTTCATTACTCTTCTATCATCTTCTATCTTAAGACGTCTTAATAAATTACCTTTAAAGAGGTTTTTTTCACGATCATTAATGGCTTTCCAATTAGCTGTTCTACAGCATTTCTAAACGTGTGCCAACATTAGGTGACTGATCTAATAAGTTAACTAATATAAGCATAGCAGCCACCTTTAACAAATGATTATCACCCGCAACACACTAACCAGAAAGTTCCGGCCCCCAATTTTCAACATCAAACACAATGAAAGCCTTCACAAGCGTATGACACAAACTTATCCTTACATTTACATCATCTTCTATCTCAACACGTATTAATAAAGTATCTTTTACCTGGTTTTGAGTACCTTCAGCTTATAGGTTTTTAATCAGATTCCGTAACCATATTGCTGACGCGTCACATACCTCAACATTTAACATTCCTATATTTTCAAGAAAATGTGATAAACTCTTTATAATAATGTAATATATAATAATGTAATATATATTATTGAACATTGTAGTATAGATATAGATAGATGGAGCTTGGAATAAAGTGAGGGGCTGGTGTTGAGCAAGTTAAAAGTGTGAAGGGCCAAATGTAGAAAGTTGATGCAACCCTAACCTTATATATAGTCTCAGGATCATCACAAACTCACACAGACATTCAGTTTACGACATAATAATCCTCCCTAATATCCAAACCACAATGACGACGGCGCGTGACACACAACCTCCCTACCAAACCACCGCATCCGCAGGAGGAAAGCTCCGCAAAGCACCTCTCCAACGGAGAAACATTCCGTGCGCACCCGCAATCAGGAAGAAAAACCCTAACTTGTTGACCAAAATCGTTGACCGTGCTAGTAAGCTTTTTCGTGTCGTTTTTGGTAACCGGAATCCGTCAGGTTAATTTCTTTTTCTCAAAATTTGTTTATTCTTTTGTTATTAATTTGGTTACTTTCTGTTAATTGTGTAGCTTAGTTAATTTATATGACTCATGCTAGTTATTGTTATTGTTATTAATTAGGTTAAATTGCGCTATTTTTTAATGATTTTATCTAGTTTCTGTTATTAATTAGGGTTTTGTGATTGGTTGGGGGTTAAAATTATGTTTTTTTCATATGCTAAAGTGGCTGATCGATGCATTATTTGTGTTTGGTGAGAGATGCATATTAGTTCTACGGTGTAGGTAGAAGCCACAATGCACATAAGTTACATCATTTTAGGAGATGCTTTAATGGTGTAATAGTAAAATGCACAACTTTTGTATAACTATGGCAAGAAAGAAATGATCAGATCTTGTATCAAGTATATGACCATAAAAATATTTTATTCTTTTGTAATAGTAAGTGGTAAGCTACTATGGGCTAGGTTTGCTGTGTGGAACATATAATTAGCCACTATGTTGTTTCTTTACTTTAATGTTCATTATGCTCTACATACCCCTTACGACAGCATTTATGTGAACAGGGACTACTCGGGAAGAAGGGCATCGCGGTAATTCTGCCAGTATTTTTGCTGCCACTGGGATATTGGATCTTGAACAAGCGTTGCAACAAAAACCTTTACTAGGTCCGTCTATCATTTTACTATATTTCTATGTTATTTCTTTAGCTCTGTATCTTTACTCTATATAACATGTTTGAGCCTGAGTAGTGCACTCATTTATCTATAACATGCAACTTGTATGACCCAAAACTTGCTTTTGAGGTAAATAGTGAATGAAACTGCCATTATTGATGTTATATACTGTAACAGGTCCGAAATTGAACGGTTGAAAGCATTGTTGCATTCAAATCCGTATTGTTTACCATCTTCTCTTCTAAGGCTTGAGGCTTCAACAAGTGGCTCTCTGAAAAAACATGGAGATGAGAGGGATAACTTACATGCTATTACCATGCCCATGGTCACATCAAGAGTAAGTAATGTGTTCATGCATGGCTGTAGGCATTTTAGTTTACATTTTTGGCGGAGGTTGCAATTTTGACCAAGTAACTTGTGAATGGGTTGATTTGGGAAAAATAAAAAGTTTACAATTATATTATTCATGAGGCTGTGCTATTGATGACTTAATATGAAATTTGTGATCATGTTTAAGTCACCAATTATATGAAAAAATATGAAATAATTCAAGACAAGATTTTGTCATGATGACAATACCTGATCTAGCACAGCCTCGTGAATAATATAATTGTCATATAATTGGTGAGTCAAACATAATCACAAATGATCCATTGTTAAAATATGCAATATAATATTATATTGTCTTCAGGTTCTTGAGGAGGAGATTGCTTCACCTGTTGAGCTGGAAAAGGCCTACATGGGTTCCAGGCCTTCTAAGGCAGCACTGAGACAAGATTTAGTGCTGCATAATAACGCAATGGGCTTTTTAAAATCACCAAATACATTAATTGCCCCAAAAATTGCAAATGGATTCACAACACCAAGATCTCGAGGCAGATCGGCAATGTACCGCATGGCCCGCACACCATATGCCAGATCTCCTTCAACTTTTACCCAAAAGGTTTGCTTGATCTGCCTACCTTTATTCAACATACTATTGTACTTTTCAATAATGCTAAAATATAATCTGTATACTTTTACATAATTTCAGGGAATCAAATCAAGTTATGGCCGTGAGGAAGCTTTGACATCTTCTTAGTCTTCTACCTTTTAGCATGGAGGGAAAATGGTATTCCTTGGAAATATGCCTTAATTACAAACATTATGCGTCATGTCTTCTATGTTCTTCTTTCTAGAGGTGACAAAATTGGCTGGCTGTACGAGTTGGCTAAATGGGTAATGGGTGAAATGGGCTGGATAAAAAATGGATAAGTTAGAAAGCGGGGTGGACTGGCACATACCATTTATATTCATTCCTTAGTTTTATAAATAAAACATGTTGAATATGAGTATTACTTTTTTATTAAAGCAATATGAAGCTTTTGTTTTTTTACTGAAGAGATCTAGGAAGTTTATGCAATTTAACACACTTTTGGTGCTGTCCACCGGCTTGACCTATATTCTTTTTAGACTTCTAACCCTACCAAGTTGACATGTATGGATAAAACATAACCCATATCAACACATATGCCTCTATTTTTTTCTAACAGTGTTTTCACGCTCTCCTCTAAAACATAGAAGTTCTATACTAGATGATGATATTGGATCGGGTGGTCCACTGCGTAGAACTCGACAAAAAGCTAATCTCGCTCTAAAACGTAGAAGTTCTGTACTAGACGATGATATTGGATCGGGTGGTCCACTGCGTAGAATTCGACAAAAAGCTAATCTCTTAATGCTAAGAGATAAAAGAGAACTCGGATACACGGCACTTCAACAGTCGGACCACGCGAGTCAGCTGCTTCTAATGAACGAGTCTGAACCAAAAATCGTTAAGGGAGCTGAAAAAAATAGAGACACAAGCATGCATGGTTCGGGATTGGTCTCGGGCTATGCTAATGTTCCTACAAAGTCCACTCAAACAGCCACAAAAATATTGCAGCACCTTGAAAAAATTGATTTAAAGGAAAAAAGTTTTGGCTCAACTAAATCACCCACGAAACTGACGTTAGATATGCTCCATGGGCAGGCTCTTAGAAGCTTGGAGAAGGTGGATTTGCCGAAATTGCTTTCTTACCCTCACGATAATCAGAAATGTTCAGCACCATGAAAGGCTACATGATAGTCGAGAGCTGACCTTCAAAGGCAATGAAAAAGTTGAAGAAAATGGACCAAGGAAATTCCCAATTAAATTTAGATTTCTCTAAGCTTCAAGATCGGGATCCATTGATTGTTATGGACGGCGGAATAAAAAAGATTGTTTTGGTTTAGGTTTTATGGGATGAATGGATGGTGGTTGTTGTGTTTTGGCCAATGAGAGCAAAGCACACGGATCGTGGTTTTTGGTCGTTGGATTGGATTTGATCTAACGGTTAGTTATTATGATATGCCCTATGAGTCGGTAATAGGTTTTGGGCTTATAACTGGGCTGGACGTGCTAGAAACAACTAAAAGGCTACAAGTATATTTTATGGAGCATAATTAAATTTACATTGAAATATTGTAGGTAGACGACTAAAATGAATAACGAATCCAAGTTTGTTTTGAATAATATGAGACAAATCTAGGTTAAACATTTTTTTATCAAATCCAAATCCAAATCTTAATGTAATGGTTTCTTTTCCTTTCTTCTTTTGGTTGTTTATCAAATCCAAATCCAAATCTTAATGTAAACATTTTTTTAACAAAAGTCACCACGCAAAAGTACCAGTCACCATTCAAACTCTACGCTGGTCAAATAGACTCGCGCGTGAGTTGGTGCTTCAGTGGTGAACCACTCACCACCGGTGAGTGCTATAAATTTTAGGCCCCACATGTTTTATTTCCGTTACATAATTAAAAAAAACTTTCATAAAAAAACCTCCTTTTTTACCTAAAAATACCCATTACATCATCCATTTTTATACACAACTCTTCCTATTTATAGACAATCTCTCTAAAAAATTATCACTCATTTTTTTTTTCAAAAAACATGTCTCAACAAAACACTCCCCAACCCAAAAAACGTCAACCAAGAAACCCCAACCGGAGCAATCCGCCGACACCTAAGGCATGTTTGCGCTTCGAAACCCATCACCGAACACGAACTTGTTACAACCACAATCATACTATCATCAACCTTACCCAAACCAACCATACCGAAACCCGACACCGGCACCGGAACAATACGGGTCTCACGGTTACGGGTCACAGCCAAACGCTTTTCATGATTACTCGTCCCAACCTTCATCATTTCCATTTAGCCACCAAGACTACGTGTCACAAACCCAAATGGGTGGTTCGTCATCACAACCGCGTACGGATTGAGTCCATTCTCCGATTAATGCATTTTCGCTCGAAGACTTGTACACGCCTTGATTTTCGGACTCTTTCCAAGAAAACACCGGTTATTGGCAAACACCTAATCCTTAAGAAGTTCCTACTAAACAAGTCGCGACATCACCAACGAAGAAGAAGAAGGCGACGCGTAACCGCCAAAAAAGTACGATTCAAAACGATGATGCACCCCGGCAGACTCCGTGGACAAACAAACAAAAATGTGTATTCTAATTAATTAGAAAAGGAATTTTTAGGCTATGTTTTTTTGTTTGTAGGTTCATGTTATTGAACTTAGTCAGTATGTCATGATAGTTACCAATAGGCTATGTTTTGGACCGGTATAAGATATGTTTGTAACTAAATCAACTACTAAATCTAGTGGGAGATAGCTTCTCTTACAACCATACGAACATTAAGGGTTTGTAAGGAGGTTTGGAGTTGGATTTAGATTTGGATTTTGATTTGGATTAGGATTTGACGTAGATCTTAAGAGCAAATATGGACATAGAAAATTAATAATTTTAAATATATATATTTGTTTATTAGTAAATTGAAATAATAAATATTATTTTATTATAAAAATTAAGATAGAAAAGAAAGTTAAATGAGGTGGTCTAGATGTTTTATAAAAAGAAATTATTGAAATGAATCATTACTATTTTTCTAAAACAACTGCGAATTTGTAGTTTACATGACTTTTATGATTCACGTATATATGATCAGCATTGGAAATGAAATTATAGAAACTACATCAACAGAAATATTGTTAAAAAATTAAACGAACCAGACAAAAGCGAATGGAGGTATATTCATGTTCGTTTCTTTAATTTTAGCCGAACAAATAAACGAACACGAACGCGTAATCGAACCAAAATTATTGTTCATGTTCGTTTATTTAAATTTAAAATTGTTCATGTTCGTTTAGGTTCGTTCATTAAAAAGTTAAACGAACATATATGAACATAAACGAACATAAATAAATGTAAACGATGATATATAAACGTAAACGGACATAAGCAAGGGTGTAACTAAAGTTGTTTATTTAAACGAACCATATGATCATCTTACTATTAGCATCATCGATACGCATAGTCAATGCTTATATAATGTATTATTTAAGAGAAATTAATAAGTACTTAAGTATTAGAGGCTAAATAAGCCCAAGCCCGGTTTATGGGTTTTGGGTATTAGGGTTTCACTATTATAAATAGTGGTTGACAATAAAGTAACACCAACGGGTTTATTCAATGTCTAACATGGTATCAGAGACCAAACCCTAAAACACCAATCCCTAATTTATTAGTTAGTCATACCCAATTCCACCACCAAAAATGGCGGCACTCACCCGCCTCGTCAAACTGACATCCACAATCTCTGACCTATTCGTGACAAGATCCTTATCCACAACGACTGGAAGAGTATCCGAAATCCAATCATCAGCATATTTATCAGATGGAAAAGGTCCCGGGTCAAGAAACTTTCAATGGGTGTTTCTGGGTGTACCTGGTGTGGGTAAAGGGACTTATGCTAGTAGATTGTGTAACCTTTTGGGTGTTTCTCATGTTGCTATTGGTGATCTTGTTTGGCATGAATTGGCTTGCAAAGGTCCACTTTTTATTCAGCTTGTTGCGATAGTGAATAAAGAAAAGATTGTCTTGAAGGAAATTATATTCAATTTATTATAAAAGATGATGGTGGATCTACGAATAAATGATACGTGCCCATGATGGTGTGGATTTATTTGTTGGTTTTGTTTTTTTTCTTTGCTTATCAAGTTTATTTTCCTTTTTATTAAAAAACATTTTATTTTATTTTTATTATATCTTTAGAGAATACTTTGAATTATTCTCCGTTCTAGGGATACTTTGAATTAACTCGTAATTTGTGTTGGTGAGAATACTTTGAAATATTCTTCATTATAGAGATACTTTGAATTATCCCGTAATTTATGTTGGTGAGAATACTTTGAATTATTCTCCATTATAGAGATATTTTGAATTATCCCGTAATTTGTGTTGATGATTTGTGCTAAGGTCACAAGTTCCCTTCAATCGTGCAAGGTCCTGAGGTTAAAAGTGTCGTACAAGGTCACGATTTCCTTTGTTCCGGTTGTTCATGTCTTGTTTTGTTTTAATTTTCTCCTTTTCTAGTTTACTACTCCAGTCCGAGCTTTCGCGATTTCGCCGCTCGAACTGCAGGGGAGTATTAGAGGCTAAATAAGCCCAAGCTCGGTTTGTGGGTTTTGGGTATTAGGGTTTCACTATATAAATAGTGGTTGATAATAAAGTTATACCAACGGCTTTATTCAATGTCTAACATTAAGTACTATATTAATATATTATTAGCATGGACCGCAAAATACTTAATATATAACACTTGGGATGTTAATCGAACGTAAACGAACAAGATAAATGAGCGTAATCGGACAGACATAATCGGACGTTCATGAACGTAAATGAACGAACGAAGTGTTTTTTCACGTTCGTTTATCTAACTAAACGGACACAAAAACTTGTTCGTGTTCGTTCATTTATTAAATAAATGAGTTTCTCGCCGAACGATTTGCGATTGGTCCGTTGAATGCTCAGTTCGTTTACACCCCTAATTAATATCATTGAAACTAATGAAATAAAATATACAGTACATGTATTTCCAATTGTTGGTTTAGATATATAACTATCAAGGTCTCATTATGTCATTTGGCAATTAGCTTCATGGTATTAACTCTTTTCCAACTGTGACGCAACATAATGTGGATCACCCGTACTTAGCACTACATTCATGGCTGTGATATCTACCAGAGCATATATAACATAAGATCCTGTTGGATAACTTGTAGTATGAGGATGTTGCTTTGGCTCAAATTTGCACTCTACAATATTAAATAATTAAAGGTCACTGGATATGTGCAACTTAAGTAGCTACTGAACACTGAAATGCGAAACTCACATTAAGACGCAGAAGGGACCAACAGTTTCCTCAATCACGGCCATTTGTGATGCGTGCCATTTCTTGCATTGATCCACCATTTGAAAGAACGTCCCACTGGATATACATAACATAAACAGTGAATTAACTAAAAATGTAAAATCTAAGATCAGTGCACCCCCTATATAAACTATAAAGTGTTTTTAACCTTGTGTCCAGTCAATTGTATAGTTACCTCACTCATGAAGTTTTCATCCCATAGAAAACCAAAAACTTGTTTTGGTTGAATAGGTATCCAAAAGGAAGTTGCAGCACTCAGCACTATACCAGGAGGCCTGCCTGGGTCATCCATTCTCTCTGAAGTCATAACACAAACATCATCAGCCCTACTGCTAGACAACGTAGTCCATGTGTGTGCAGTTGAAGCTCCAACACCGCTGCAAATTGTATGTATTTAATTTGGTTTGTGAGTGTATGTGGGTATTTAGTGTGGTAAATTTTATATAAAGTGGGTGGATAGTAAGTTTTGTGTATCCACTCCATCAAGCCTTATTGACTTATATAACTTTTATTGTTCAATATCTAAATTGTTTATTCCCACGTGAAAAATTATCTGTCATTCCTTGAATACTAGTGTATCAAGCTAAAGTATATGCTTTTGTCGGGTTTATGAATGATAACCAATCCGTGACCTAGTTGATTTGAAACTTATACTTACTAAAATTTCAGACACTAATGATGAACTGTCTAAATTTGTAAACATGATAACATGATTATAACGCATAAATTATACATGCTTTTAGTCGCGTTATCCGTACTTTTGTATATGTTATTTGGTTATTTTTTAAGCTTTTGTTACTTAATTGTACCAAAGTGTGTATGCAAGTCTATATGTAACAAAATACAGGAAAAGGAAGAAAAAGACAAAGAAATGATGAATAAAATATATTTTATACAAGTACGAAAAATCCCGCATCAAAATCAAGCTCAATAAGCCTTTCAAGAGCGAAAGAGCCAACACCACGAAGCTTACAAGTCCAAAGATCAAGATACGGTAACGTTTGATCGAAGAATAAAGACCCACTATCAAGTGTCACATAAATGGGAAGCTGAATCGAAGAAAAGGAAAAAGTTGCGCGCAAGAAATCCATATGACCATTTGGCCGTTTTCAGGCCTCGACTCCATATGGCCGTTCGGCCTGATCATCTAGTCGCGCGGCTGGATGAAGTTCATCCTTTCAAAGCAAAGTTTTAATGGTGCAAGAACAATCAAGACTATTCTAGATTCCCTTTCCCTGGCATTTTTTGACCCTTAGCCCCCAAACACACCATTTAATAACCCAAGGCCTTGGAACTAGTATAAAAGGACCCCTTTTGGATAGTGTTTCATACATAACTCTCTACCAACTCTCCTAAACTATTAGCCAACTATTTCCAAGTCTCACCACTCTCTCTCAAATCCATTTCCCTAGGATAAACCCTGGAAAAACGCAAGAGCTAATGAGGATCAAGAAACCATCATTTGGAGGTCAAAATCATCAAAGAATCATCACCAATCTTTGAGGCATCAAAGCCTTATCATTTTTAATCTTATGACAACTTTGTAATACCTTTTAATAATGTTTTCTAATACCAAAGTTTTCGAGTTTATGTCTTTGTTTGCTATGAGTGGCTAGTGCCTTTGCGTACTTGATTAGATGATGTTTGTGATATGATGGGTTTCTTTTGATTGTGATAACATGTTTTAATTCAATTTCATGTTAGTTCTAAGATCCATATATGTTTATATTTCATTGTTTTATCAAACTTGGTTTGTTGCTAAAAAATTTAAACATCGAATGGGTGATTTCTAGCAATCGATTGTAGCCAATATGTAACACCCCCATTTTGGTAAATATAGCAGCGGAACCTAATCTGGGGTATTACTTCATGAATCATAGACACAATCATAGAAAATGACTCAAAAGAGACGTTTTTAAAAGATACGTTATCATTCATTTAAAATCAGAGTTTTACAAAGGCAGATCCCAAAAGCTAAAAACATAAAATGTGAATGATAACAAGTTTTAGCCATCTTCAAGTCCGTGCCACTCCGTGCCATGGTCTGCTTAGTTACCTGAGATAAACATGCTAAAAAGGGTCAACACAATGGTTGAGTGAAATTCATAGGTTTATGATTAATAGTTTAATACAAGTTATAGTGTAATAATTGCACGAGCATAATTATTATGGAAAACAATATTATCATGGAGAACAGTTGAATGCAAGTTTAATGGTAAATGGGTTACGTTGTTATACACCCGTAATTGGTAATAATTGCAACACATATAGTTATCATGGAAAATATTATTATTGCATCTAAGCTCATGAATCACATATTTAACTTAATAGAACCGGGAGCCTTTACCAGAAGATATACTAGGAGTCACTATCCAAAGAGATATTGGAAGATATTACCCAAAGAGATATTGGGAGATATTACCCAAAGGGATATTGGGAGATACTACCCAAAGAGATATACTAGGAGTTACTATCCTAAGAGATACTTCCATGTACTTAGGCAATAATATATTAGAATAGCATATGGTTTAGAAAACACTTGCATTCATGATTTATAGCATGTATCTCCCTTACGGGTTTTTGAAAACAGTTATAGTCATGTAATGTTTAGAAATCCAATAAGTCATTTTATAGCATGTATCCCCCTCGCGGGTTTATAAAACATTCAAAAGAATGAAAATGCGAGGATATAAAACATGTAATTACATTGTTATAAAATAAATGAGTATGTAAAAGAGTTTGTGAACAAGCATGTATCCCCATCGCGGGTTTATAAAACATGTGAATAAGTAAAGGAGAGGTTGTGAACTTCACCTTATCAGGGAAATCTAATTGATGACAAAAGTATATCAAATGAAATGCGTCGGTATGGTAACACGATTCTATCTACTTGAATGTGGGAATTTAGTATATCAATTGAAAGAAAGCAGCTTCATCACGTAACCTGAGATAATATGTCGAGTCTTAGTTTGATTGTCAAATATTCATAATGTTTAATCATATTTGATGTATTAATTTATGGATATAGTGTATCACTGGTCGGGCAATCATAATCCAAAGGCCACGCAATATTGTTTGAGGAGTAAGGGCACTTTAAATCGTAAACTCAACAAACTCGTCAGAACAAATACCCAAATGAAACCCCTCACATGAATTTCCCTAGTATCGTGATACGATATGATTTTAATGTTTCTTCAAAAGTTAGTTAATGATAAATTATGTTTAATATAAAACGTATTGAATTTAAAATGCGTCGATCGTTAATTAAAAATGATTAATGTGTCAGGTTTAAATAAAAATAAGTTTAATAACTTTATCTATATTTTTATAATTTATATAAAAATATGTTATTTTATATTTTTAAGAATATTAAATTTACAATATAAACCCTTGATTTATAAATATTTACAAAACTAGTCCTTTTGGTATTTATCAAATAATCCCTTGAAGTTTAGAAAAGTTACATTTTAGTCCCTGTGGTTTTAGTTTTAAAATGTTACAAAACAGACCCTAAGGTTTTAGAAGGTTAGAAAATGATAAAAATATATCCTTTTGTGCATTAAACGATTCGAAATTAAGTTTAAAAGAGTTAGGGCTTTTGAGGATTGATTCGTGGTGTTTAAATAAGCTTATAGAAGCTTTTTGGAAAAGCTCACAAGCTGATCTTAAGAGCTTAAGCTTAAATAAGCTAAAAAGATTTGATAAAAGTTTATGGAAATCAATTTTGAGGGACGTATTTGGGTTATGATTTTGAAAGGGCTAGAGTTTGATTCAAAGCTTAGTTTTGCAACATGTTATAGCCACCTAGATGGTGTTTAATAATGTACAAGGGAACATGTATGTTGTGTGTAAGAATTACGAGTTTGGATGCTGTGAAAGTATGTCCCCAAAACGTAAGCTGCGAATGGCTTATGTAGTCAGTTTCTGGGACAGAATTCATAACACCATTTGAATGAGTTATAGTTCGAGTTAGAAGCTCATATTTGGAGGATTTGAAGCACCATGGATGGTGTTCAATATATCCAAAAATAGGTGTGAGTTGTTAAGAGAAATCATGAATTCGATGGGCATGAAAACACCTCATCAGAGTCGCATTCTATGATTTCATGTGATCTTGATTTTGAGTTTTAGCAAGATTTATGTTAAGAAGGCTTATATAACAGATGTTGTATGAATTTAAGAATATAAAGAGAGTATGAAACAAGTAATGAAAGCTTACACAAGAGTGTGTGGATCAAAGTGGGTTGAAATGGGTTTTTTGACCTTATACGACTAGAAATGGCTTCCAACTATGGTTTCTTCTTATCTCATTGCTCCTAACTTCTCTTGAGACCTTATTGGGGGTTTAAGAACAGATTTTGAGTGATATAGTGAATTGGGATGGTGTGGATTGAAAGGGGAAGTTGTCCCCTTTTATAGCAAGAATTGGAGGATGATGATTAAGGAGAAGGAGACTTGTGTCAATGCTATATGATCTGAGTTAGGGGGTCTAGGGGAGTGATATGGAGGTCTAGGGGAGTGATATGGAGGTCTAGGAGTATAGACTTGATAGGTGGAGAGGCTAGGAGAAGGGCTATAGTGTTGGCATTTGATTTGCTAGGAGAAGAAGGCAAAGGATTAAAATAAGGAGGTGTGTGGGTGCTTGCTAGTCATGTGGGATGATGTAAGGGTGGTGTAAGCAGCTAGCTTGCTTAGTTGCTGTTTTGAATGAGTAAAATTTAGGGAAATGAAGTGTAGGTTGTATCGGGTTTGTATGGAACCACATTAGGGTTTTAGTGTTTTGGTTTTGGATTAGGGACTAGGTTAAGCACTTAGAGCTGTGATTAGCATTAGGATTAGTGTTAGAAGTTTATACTTAGGTTTGTATGGGATTCGAAGGTTTAGGGTTTTGGGACGATGTGTAACGTTTACGGTCTAGGAAGTAATTAGTGTATGTTTAGGGTTTTAAGAATAGGATTAGTTATGGTTTAAGGTTGAACGAATATGTTTATAGTGTAGAATCTGTGTTTGGATTAGGTTTAAGGTTTTTAGAACTAGGTTTAAGTCTCATGTTAGAATTTAGGGATGAGAATATTAGGGTTTAAGGTTTGTAGTTCTTGGGTTAGGGTTTGTTTAGTGGTTTAGCGTGTGATTAAGGTTTTAGGAATAGTTTAATGCATGGTTAGGGTTTAAGAAATGGTATTAGTGCATAGTTAGGGTTAATACAGTCGTGGCATTAGGGTTTAGAGTTCGAAATAGTATAGGTTTTAGACAAAAGGAGCTTGTGCATAACAAGCTAGATGAGCTTGTGAAATAGGCTCATAAGCTTGTGTAGTACTTGACGGGAAAGAGAAGTATTTGAATTCATGCATAGGCAGCTTGTACCACAAGCTTTGACGGGTTGTACAAGCTTGGCGGGAGAGGAAAGGTTTGAATGATTATGCATTGATCACTTATACACCATGCTTCCTTTTGTGTACGTGGTTCAAATAAGAAGTGGCGGGAAATGTTTACGTTTGAATTACGTGCATTGAAGACTTGTACCTTAAGCTTTAGGGTGTTGTACATTTGGAATTTAGAGGGAAATGTGGTTTAAGTGTTGTGCATTGGAGGTTTGTACTCTTTGTTTGGTGTATTGTACCTTAGGGTTTGGTGGAAAATGGTAATTTATGCATCAAGGACTTGTACGTGATGCTTTGGAAGGTTGTACTATGATTTTATATGTATACATTATATATAATTAGGGTTTTGGTATACACGTTTAACGTTTAAAGCCTGTTTTGATACAACGTTGTAAATGGTACGTTAAATGGATAATGTACTTGGTAAAAATGATATTAAGATATTGACTTGACATATTAGGATGTTTATATGATATAAACATAGATATAGATGACATAAGTAGGTTGTGCGAGCTCGTTTACTTTAGTTATGTAAACAAGGTTATATAATGGAATGTAATAAAGCGAAAAATTTCTCCGTACAAATGTGATCATAATAAAATAGGTTAATTTTGCATTGATGAAAATTTCGGGTTGTTATAGTCCCCCATCCTTACAGAAATCTCGTCCCGAGATTTAGTTGAATGCCGGGGTGATGTCAAGGAATGATTCAAACAAATTATGAATTGTAAGAGGGTCACTAGTGCATCAATCATGTTGGATACAAATCTGGAAATATTTGAACGAACAAATTACGACTAGAGACTTAATCGGAATCAGATGGGATGATAGTAGAGTGAGGGGACGAATACATGACTGTAACAACCCAATAGTAAATAACATAAGTTATTTATATAATAGTATAATAGTTATGTATTTTTACATACTATTCAGGAAAAGTAGTGGCGTCTTCACAATTCAGGGAATGTAGTGGTACGGAGGACATTGATGGCAAAAGAAAAGTAGTTATAGTTAAGGTTTAATCCTTATTCTCTATAACCGTGAGCTCTGATACCACTCTGTAACACCCTCATTTTGGTAAATATAGCAGCGGAAGCTAAACTTCATGAATCACAGACACAATCATAGAAAACGACTCAAAAGAGACGATTTTAAAAGATACGTTATTATTCATTTAAAATCAGAGTTTTACAAAGGCAGGTTCCAAAATCTAGAAACATAAAATGTGAATGATAACAAGTTTTAGCCATCTGTGCCATGGTCTAGAGATAAACATGCTAAAAAAGGTCAACACAATGGTTGAGTGAAATTCATAGGTTTATGATTAATAGTTTAATACAAGTTATAGTGTAATAGTTGCACGAGCACAATTATTATGGAAAACATTATTATCATGGAGAACAGTTGAATGCAAGTTTAATGGTAAATGAGTTACGTTGTTATACACCCGTAATTGGTAATAATTGCAACACATACAGTTATCATGGAAAATATTATTATTGCATCTAAGCTCATGAATCACATATTTAACTTAATAGAACCGGGAGCCTTTACCTGAAGATATACTAGGAGTCACTATCAAAAGAGATATTGGAAGATATTACCCAAAGAGATATTGGAAGATATTACCCAAAGGGATATTGAGAGATACTATCCAAAGAGATATTGGGAGATACTACCCAAAGAAATATTGGGAGATACTACCCAAAGAAATATTGGTAGATATTACCCAAAGGGATATACTAGGAGTTACTATCCTAAGAGATACTTAGGCAATAATATATTAGAATAGCATTTGGTTTAGAAAACACTTGCATTCATGATTTATAACATGTATCTCCCTTACGGGGTTTTGAAAATAGTTATAGTCATGTAATGTTTAGAAATCCAATAAGTCATTTTATAGCATGTATCCCCTTTGCGGGTTTATAAAACGTTCAAAAGATTAAAAATGCGAGGCTATGAATCTCACTAAGTTTTTGAAAAGTAATTACATTGTTATTTCATGATTTTGTGTGATTATGATAAAGTACAAAAGGTTGTAACATGTTTTTTTACCATAGTTGATAGGTGTTTTGATCTTTGGGGTTTAATATTATGTGGGTTAAGCGATCATTTGATTATAGGAGGTTCAACTCCAGCTTATTGGCTTACGTCAACAAAAGAATTGCCTTATTGACTTTTTCAAAATCATATAATTTTCGATATATATATCCCATGATTTTCATTTGAGTTTTGGTACATGATTTTCATTTGAGTTTTGGTACATGGGATGGAATCTGCTTATAGTACATGGGGTTAGACAGATGAGATTCTATGTTAAAAATCGGGTGGACAATACGAATACCTCATGGGTATGTTAGCTTTCCACGGTACCACTCTATTTTTGTACATTACATTTTAAAAAAAGTTGTTTAAAGGATAATGCAGTTGAAAATCTCAAAATCTGCATTATAAAATATCACACATTTTTAATAAAGTTGTTTAAAAGATTTATGCGCATCGTAATGCATTTTAATTATCTGAATTGCTATGGTTGTTAGCTTCTTTGGTTGGTCTCACTGTTAATCGGGAGTTGAATATGGTTGCTCATTATTTTTTAAGAATAAGCATCAGTAGATAAATAGGCAAGCCCAAACACCCTCTTAGGCTGTTGAGAATAGGGCTCATCTTATAAAATTACTTATGGTTTAATTTAATAAGAGGCTGTTCTTTGTTACATTCTTCCCCATTATTGATTATAACATCGTAATAGCGATTGTTAGCAATTTGGATCCGAATCAATCTTGATGACTGCAAACGTGGGAGTTCAGATCCACTGAACCAAACACCCATAACGGACAGACCTACTGAACTAAACACCCATACAACTGTTAACCCACCGAACAAAACACCCATATCACTAATGACCCAACTAAAAACGCACATCAATTACCAATTTTTGTTACCGCTCGATTATATGCACTGAACCCAATGGCCCATAAAACTGTTAACACATGTTTAGAAATCAGTAATAGCTTTTTTGTTCTACATTCCCCCTTTACAGCATAATATGTCGGTTTAGTTTTCTTCAACTCAGTTGCAAGATTTCGTTGCCATACAATGGTTCACTAGATGGTTATAGTGGTACTTCTATTAGGCCGGGCTTGCTTACTCAGACTTCTAGGAGGCAGTTTATTTTGGATTTTGAAAAGTCTAAGTTGCGTTCAATAACTGCAAGTTAAAACACTAGGGTCTGTTCTTCTGGATCTTATTTTTCCGGCAATTAGATATTCATAGATTTTGAAAACTCGAAAGTCTATAAGCCGTCTGTTAGAAGGGTTTCAACAGAAGCCTGACATTAGTAGTTTCGGTCAGTTATGGATCGTTCGAACAATGCCGTTAGAGAGTTCTTTAATGCAGTTCTGGAAGCATCGCGAGCCCAGGTTATGTATTATGCACAATTTATGCAGGCGTTTGTTTTTGGTTATACATTTGGGTTTTGAGCATCTTATACCCTAATTTGAAATCAGCTCATGCTCTGTCTTATTTGGTGGAATTAAGAAAAAAGTTTTGTAACCAATAGGACGTTTTGGTACAAGGCAGGGACGTTTTATTAGTCTCAGCTCATTGCTTTCAACAAAATGTGGGAAATGGGAACCCGATTTCGCCAACTACCCATTCTGAAGGTTAACTTTGTTTTTCATTTTCTTTACACAACTATTTTTTTGTGCTGCTTTCCGAATCGCGAATTGAACCCTTTGTTATTATGCTGCAGTTGACAACGAAATAGTCATGGATTTTGAAAACTCACAACTTTACAAGCCATCTGTTAGAAAGAGTTTCGAAAGGATCCCTGCCATTAGTGGTTTGGGTCAGTTTGATGATCTTTGGGCCAATCGTTGTGAGAGGTTTTTCCGTCAATCTGGAAGCATCGCCAGTCCAGGTATTTATTTGGTTTGACTACTTTGAATTCCTGTAACAAGTTTTTTAACGTAGGCGAATGCTCCTTTGGGAGTTTTGAAAAATACAAGAAGACTATCATGCAATTACTAATGTCGGGTTCTCAGCTAATAAAGGTTTGGTTATATTAATTTTCTTTTATTATGTGCCTAACTTTGAGTGAGTCAATAAATAGTAGTGAACCTTCAACCTTTATTTGAATGCAGCTCAAACTTCATCTCATGTGACACAAAAAAGAGAAGACTTTTAAACAATACTAAGTTGGGCAATAAGAAGAACCGGTTATCAGATGACCCATGCTTTCAGCAAAATTTGGGGAATAGGAACCCAATGTCACCAAATACCCATTATGAAGGTGACTTTTTTTTCATTTTCTATATATAATATTGACAACCGGCCGGTTCAAAGTTATTTAGTTTATATCGTATATTGTCTGTTTCTATTTTTGGGTTTCCAAGCTGGAAACTAAACTCTTAGTTACTATCCTACAGATGATAGACCAAGTTCTCAGAATGTGCACCGTTGTACATTGGCCCGTTCTGCTAGACGTCATTTGCATGCTCATGGAGCACCTACTCAGTCTACAAGACGCAGTGACGCCGTAACAGCAGGTAGATTCATAGGTTATTATTGTTTTATCTGCAATTTTTTTGTGTCTATTTTTTTGTCTTCTATTCTATACAGAAGATTCAGTGTTTTTTGTACACAGATGTATCCTCCATGTATGTTGACATTAGGGACTATGACTGCCCATGACAGTATTGCGGGGCCAAGTTTTGGTACGGTGAAAGGCTGAAAGGATACTATAATGCTCGAGTTCCACTATATAATAAATGTTGTAGAGGTGGGAAAATTGTCATGCCGCGTGAAGGAGACCCACCTGCTTATATTAAGCAAATGTTGAAAGACCAACCCAAGTTACGAACCACAGGGAAAAACAAAACCCACTCCAAAAGAGAAAGGTAACAAACATAAGTATCCATACTCATCGATCTACAATAAAAATAGATGCAACACAATTTTTGTTGTTTTTTTCCATATATGCCTAACTATCTGCAACAATTTTTTAAACCCACAGGTACATCGAGTTTGGCTATCTCAGAATACCCAAAGAACCAAACACCTAAGGAAATAAAGACAGGAACCGAACCATCCAAGAAAACA
Source organism: Tanacetum coccineum (assembly GCA_026074375.1). Classification (NCBI taxonomy): domain Eukaryota; kingdom Viridiplantae; phylum Streptophyta; class Magnoliopsida; order Asterales; family Asteraceae; genus Tanacetum; species Tanacetum coccineum. The sequence goes on from BQNB010034549.1 coordinate 47,405, forward strand.
GCAAAACGTGCACTCTTTCAACAAAAACAAGAAGACCAGAAGAAAAAGAAAACAAAACTTCCCGTCCCAAATTTTTACTGACAAAATTAAAATTTGACACAAATAAATGACGAACTAGAAGTCACACTAAGGGGAGGTGACAACTCCATTTCTCACTTATTTCACACAAAAGTGCTAAAATTGTCATATTTGATGGAATTAAGTGACCGAAAAAATGCGTCAAATTTGGGTGAACTAACGGGAGACTAACGGAAGCCCCCCCACCAAACACACACCCCCCCCCGCCTAAACGCCAATAGTGACGAAATCGTTGTCACTTTCCAAAATTCTATATTAGCTGCAATTTTCAATATGCTTATTTGTAGATCGGAAGTGACAAAAAGGTACAAAAGATACTTGATCCATACGCCGTCAATAATAAGAATTCACTTAATCCATACATCCAACAATTACTCGATTTATAGCATATGTTTTCAACAAGGTATAAAGAGATAATCAAGCATGTAAGATAATCCTCAAGTGGTAAACTATATCATGAATTTCTTGAGCTTCATCCAAACTTCTACATGCCATCATCTTGAGCTTCATCATAATCTTCATAATCTTCGGTATTATAATCCTCCTGTATAAAAATAATAATTTCAAAGCACATAATTTATATTATCCCGGAAATCTGAAAGAGATATACTTACATCATCGTATAGTTAACTTAAAAGAATTGACCTCAGAAATGATAAAACAAAAAGCCAGATGTTTAGTTTGCTAGAAAGAAATCAAAGAATAAAAATTGACTAAATTAGTGATAAAGCCATTAATCTTTCTGTTGCTTTTCGAATATTCTACCCTGCTACACAATATGAGAATAAGAACGGAAAATGAAAACGAGATACCAAACTAACTTGATTTTAACCCTGATCAAAGTAGATATATACCCCTTAAAAAAATACTTTTCTTTATTAACTATAAATTTCATGTATATAGCCTCTTAAAATAGTCATGTAAATTCTCAGTTAATAAAACTACTTCAGATGTAAGATATGAACTTACATTTTCCGGAGATTGCCAAACATGCCTTCTGACACTTATTATGTTAAAATCATTGTGAGCAGTTCTCAGTCTCCTTGGCGTAGGAACCTTCTCCCTCACTTTCCTGTAATGATTGACAAATGAAAATTCAGCAAGAAAACATTAACAAACAGAGGCGGGTCTGAGCAATATACCTAGTGGCTATTGCAACTCCATTAATTCCTGAAGATATTTACTGAGCATAATCTTCTTTATACAGGCCTTGTAGAGAAATTCCTCAAATGTGAACACTGAAAAAACCGACAATAAATGTACCGATAATACAAGACTTAAAAAGGAATAGGTGGTAGACTGACGAACCTCGCCTACTGGATCACAAAAAAACAACTTCAAAAAAGCGTGGAACATCATCTATCAGGGCACCCTTGTACCTACATTTCAGGCAGGTTCAGGTATAAGTTATATGACTTATATCAGAGCTACACACCTCTATCAGCTAATTCTAAATCTACTCCTATAGTAAAAGTATAGAGAAATACAAGACCATACAGACAGCACTCTTAGTTAAATAAAAAATGTATACTACTCATGGAAATAATAATGTGAAAATGTTTGATCCATTTAACCCATTGGTTAATATATTAACCAACCAAGCAATTAGATAAATCGTATGTTTTTTACATAGATAAATCGTATGTTCTTCTGAATCAATCCAAGGATGAACCGAGAACGGAGAGTCCGAGTTTTAATTTTAAGATTAAATTACACAACACATCAGGTCATTAGCAAACTAAGATGAAACACTCACCAAAACAGGGAGTCCGAGTTTTAATTTTAAGATTAAATTACACAATCGTCCCTTGGTATGTCAAACATCATGAATATCGTGCCTTAAATGATCCCTACTCTCCTTGTATGTCAGCATTTAAAGTACAAAGGGTAAAAATACCCCTGATCTTCTACAACTACCAAATATATTTTCAATTTATATGCATCACTGTTTAGATATAATAGAACAATATGAAACAATTAGGGATTTAGGGGCAAAAAATAAAGGTATTTGGTATTTTTATTCTAATGAGTGATGACAAACAGTATAAGTAAGAAAACAAGTAAGGAAACAAGAAGCACTTCCCTAAATATATTACAGAATATCCGTGATTTTCCACATAGAACATGGATGTGTATAACTATAGTTTCATAAACAAGAAGTAACAGGTTCATCTATGTGAAGTATCAAGTAGAAAGTTTTACATGAATTAAAGAGTACCTTTCGTCGTTTCGGGCTTGGAGGAGACGACGGACCATCTGACCTGCTTGAAGAGGCGCCTCTATCCTGGTTCTCCAGGCATGATCTGGTCCAGCAAATTAGACAGAAAAGTTCCTTGATCACTTACCGTTGCTGCTTCTTGTGAATTGACAGCTGAGTGAGCAGTTTCCACATTAGTACCCGTTGTTCTCTGAAAGATGAAGTCGTTGCCATGGTTTGGCTCACCAGGAAATAAATTTCTAAGCAATTGATCAAGTCCGCTTGGAATCTCTGTAGTAAAATTATGACCATGAGTCATGCCTGCATTTTTGTTAAAAATCAAGCTTTGACTTAAAATTATTGAACAAAATGTTTTTTCTGTACCAGGAATTTCGGGAGCTTCTGGCTGTCTGTTTTCAGCACTACAAGCGCGACTCCCGTTCACATTACTAGAATCAGCATGCCGAGCTCTTGCTAGCACTGGATATACTACATTCACAGAACTACGTATTGGTTCAGAAGATACAAGTCTGGGTGGCAGTGTAGATATCCTAATGGGAACTACCCGTACATCAGGACCCGCCTCCAGGCTGAGACAAATTTCTAATGCCAGCTTCACGGTTCGAAACTCCACCACCAGAAGCTGCTGTTGGATCAGTTGTTGTTGACTGTTCTCGGCCACTTGCCTCTCGTGGATTAACAGTTAAGGGCCAGCACTGAACCTAAAGAGCTTACAAATTGCAAGTCAACATTTTTAAGAGCATAAACTTCAAAACCATGTACTTATACAAATAACAATAGAATGTCTACAGACATTTATCAATACATGCACACGTAAGAATGATATCAGGTTCTTCTATTAAACATTTTTCTAAAAGATATTTGACAAAACGAAAACTATATATACTAATCTCCATGGGATTCAAATTAAATTAGAGTTGTATCTATTAGTTAGTATGCTATGCCTTATCAAGGGTTGCAAGTCAACTGACAATGAACAATTGCATCCCAAACAGAAACTGTTTAACCTATGGTCTGCAATCGTCCTTGATATCTCATCTGCCATAAGTTCAAGTCCCAGACATGGGTGTGTGAGTATCTGTTGTTCGATAAAAAAAACATAGTATGCAAACACGCCCACTTTTGGTACAGGGCCATATCTTGCGCAGATATAAACGTCAAGTAATATGAACCGAATTATAGAGGTAAAGCTAGAAGAGTTATGTCCAAGGTGAAGTAAGCAAAACTTTTTTTCTATTGCAATTTAGTAGGCGAGAATGACACGAATCAAAGTGGCTACTAAGCGTCGGCTGCAATCTCTTGCTGCTGTCGGCCAGGCCTTGCAACATGTCATCTAAAAGAACATGATACACTAATTTTTTGGCTGCTTACAGTATAGAAAGTCCTAGAGGTCAGGTAAGGGGATTGCAATAATTCCTTATCGAATCTGTGCACTTTGTTTGACAGTGTTTATGGTGTTTTGGATCGATGAACAGTTATCCAAACTAATATGGTTATATATACTGAACTAAGCTATAGTGAATGAGAAGCTTGCAGTTGCTTATTCCAAACTATTTATCTTAAAAGACAATAAGTTATAAGTAGCATTAATTGAAGACCCCATCATATAACTTTCCTTAAAGTCAGTTTTTTTCTAGCAATTTTAAATTTGCATGGTCAGCTGGACTTAAACCTCTAATAATGTAAACGCTAATTGCTATACAAATTGGTAGGACCTAGAAATTTCAACTATAATTGAGCACATAATCTACCTCACGTGTACTTAAGTAATTGACTTTCAAAGCAACATTTATATTCTCTATAAGAAAAATATGTAAGTGTTTATAGGATG
>BQNB010034550.1:0-29631 GCA_026074375.1 Tanacetum coccineum
TTCTTAAGGGAGACTTTAGGAAAGTTCTTAATTGCTCTTTTGGAATATATTATATTATATATTTTTGCGTATATAAAACTCACAATCAAACATCATCGTGTTGATTCGGCTCAACAACGGGTACATCATCTACATGATCAGGAGAAATTACGTTCACCATGATAATCTAGAAAACATCATATAATACTTATTCAATAGCGTATCACTTCTTATTCTTATTCAATAGTGTATCACTTTTTATTCTTATTCAATAGTGTTCCAATAAGAATACTATTATCCAAAATAACAGCTCGCATAAAAGCGTAACAAATAAAAATTCACAATTCGTGACATTCTCGTTCCGTATATACCTCAATTATATTTCAAACATATATAATAATAGTTATCATATAATCACATGCCATTCTATGCATACAACACATGCATAAATATATCCATACTTAACCATTTATACATACAACACATACGTAAATATACCTATACATAACAATCAATAAATTTACCTTTTCTTTCTATATGTAACCAATGGCTACGAGGAGTCTCGGCGTTGCGTGTAGAAGCGTTATAGTTTAGGTTTTCAAAAACACTCGACCTAGTTCTCTATAACCTTAGGCTCTGATACCACTCGGTAACACCCTCATCCAACGGATATTGGATTGCGCAGCGGAATTAGCAATTTGGATGTTACTAAATAGCACCATTCACCAAGACAATAGAAAACAACCCAAAAGAGACGTTTAACAAACATGTGTTCCATTATTAATCAGAGTTAAAAACGCGTTTAGGTCCCCACAGAATCGCAACCACAACCATTACAACATTTGAAAAACTATTGTTTCAAAATAAAGACATTGTTTTAGAACAACTTAAGACATTGTTTTTGAAAGACAAGGAACACACAAGTAGTCTTTCATTAAATCCAACACACGTACGACACCTCTACGCCATCGTTGCCTTCATCCTTGGTTACCTGGGATAAGACATGTTTAAAACGTCAACAACAATGTTGAGTGAAATTCATAGAGTTTAAAATAATTAATAAGCAATAATCTTTGAACACATAATTAGTTCTCGGGAAAACAAAGCAACGAATGCAATGTATAGCAACTTCTTTTCTTTCATGCAGTAAGCTCATGACACCGAACGTTAACAATACATATGGCATTTCATATGTTAGTGTGCCCTAAAACAAGGTATTATTGTCATATACCTACTACTTTTTAAATACAAAATGTCCGTTTGACAGGGTGGTCACAAGGATTCAAACCCCGGACAGGGTTGTCAAACCCAATAGATCTATTTAATGCATTAGCATTTACCTTACAAGGCAATTAACGGTTCATGAAATAAGGGACTTCGACAATAGCTACTTATACGGAAACAATCTCGTAATCGGGTCCAGCATACCATAAAATCATATGTGTTCGATTTTATAAAACAAACATGCATCCCCCTTGCGGGTTTAAAAACAATTAAAAGATTTAAATGCGAGGCTATGAACTCACCTTAAGCAAAAGATCCAAATCAATCAAATCAACAAGCGCAAAGAGCTTCACGTCCTAACCGCGACCTATATAATACATATATAGCGGTACGTGACTAAAAGTATAATAAATCATATATTACATACTTGCATATATATATATATATATATATATATATATATATATATATAAAATAATAAATATAAATAAATATAAATATATACTATTAATATATATATCTATATATAAAGTATATATATATATATATAGTATTACTAATACGTAATGATACAATCATATACTACAATCTCTGAGATGCGCCGCAAAACATTTCACTTTGACACACTTAACCATATTACAACATTTTCCATAAAGTTTCCATTTTTAAAAAGTTACCGAAAGTAAGGATAATATAATCCGAACTTCATATTTCGTTATCAATTAACTAACATTACGAACCCTTTGCTCATTATAGACTTTATTCAAAAGTTTACGCAAGTTTGACTTTCAAAAGTCAAACTTCGTAGTTGACTATTTACCCAAAAAATACCCAAACTTGACTCGGCCATAAAACGTTCATTATTAAGATGATACGTTGACTATCCAATATAGTCGAAAACAAGCTTAAGGCGAACACTATCACTTGACATTATTAAAAATAACTTTCAAAAATTTCTCGACTCGCTACGGTTAAGTCAAACTCTCTGGTCAAACTTAGTCAACCCAAAACCTATGAAAACGATATTTTAGACATAATCCGACTATCAAAATACACTTAACTAGTCTATATAATTATACCAAAACCACCAAACTTCGGTCAATAACCAGACACACTTTCAATAGTTTCCGCACTTGAATCTTATAGCAATAACCATATAACACGCAATATATCAATTTAATCATACTAGAAACATAACTAGAAGCTTACAATGCTATAAGAAAAATCAAACTATGTTTCCCCTTGGCTTATTGAAATCGGACGCAAGCTCAAACCCAAACAAACCAACCTTTTCAAACAACCAAATTGTTAATAACAACAATCTAGCTATACTAAACACCCCTTTATACACAAAAATCACATGAACCAACCAAAATCCAACTTCTTCAATACTTAGTGCATGTGAGGTTTTAATAGTGGGTTTTGTAGCTTTTGAAACAAGGATTAATAATATGTAATTTGATTGTAATCAGTCGGAAAAAAGCGGAAAAATTGGTGTTTGTGGTGGTGTCCGGTCGAAGAGAAGAAGAAAGGAGGGAAGAGAGTTTTTATTTTTGTAAAAATTATAAGTGTGTGTAATAGGTTCTATTTATAGAATTGTAGTTTGGAAATTTGGCAATTCTAGTCCATCTATTCTCAAGTCCTTTTAAAACTAATACAAAGTGTTTCTTTTATAAATAGAATCGGCCAAAGACTCGGGTCACACCACGTTAATAAATATTTTAAATCTGTTCCACTAATTTTTCTTTAAAACGTTTAATAAAACGTAAAACCTCGTAAAACACGTCTTTAAACACGGTTTTTACAAAAACTCGGGGAAACATCGTAAAATATAAAAATAACATATTCACGCTCTCGGAGCAACAATATAAATTTTTCTGACTTTCTTAGATTCTAAAAACAAATAGAAAATCAATCACGGCATGAAATTACCCTATAAATAGAAATTCTCATCAAACCTTATATAGTATAAACGACTATAACTATTTATGTAGCAAAAATAATTATCTTAGCTCGGGATAAACGTTGACCTGAAACTCGGGTTGTTACACTTACGCCACTCATCGTTCTAGGATATAAATGAGCTAGTCAATCCCGCCAACATAAAAGGCTAAGGAACTTCTCTTATATGACTAGACAATTTCCTTATCGTTTTGCACTCGTCATGAGAAGAATTTGTTTATACTTACACTAATTGGGAAAGCGAGGTAGATATCAAGTTTTATGAATACCTTAAATACAGTTAATATGCCAATCACATTGTATGCAGCGATACATCTTTAACTAATTGCCATTATATGTGCCACTAACCAGTTAATAACTTAGTACATGTCTATTCTTCGTTAGCTGTAAAAAGTTTGATGCTCTTCATCAGGATAATCATTCATGGGATTGTCTTTGGCTGACCTCCCAAAAGAATATAAACAGAACATAAGGAATACCTAAAGAAGCTTACATGCTCTTTGATCAGAGGTGGCAAGATGAGCATGTTGGGTTCAGGAGTCAAACCAAGTACGAGATACTAAATGAAATGGGTCAGATTTAGTATGGGTACGAGAAACAAGATGAGCATGTTGATTTAACCCATTTGACCCGTTAGGGGTAAAACATAACCCAAATAAACTCTTTCAAAGTAAGTGGGTCAAAATTGACACCATAACAGTCAGTTTACAGCTTTAGATTGGCTAAGGACACGATGACAAGTAAAAGCGTCACTCACTCTTGTTCTTGCACCCCACTAGTCTCCCCGACATCAACACGTTCAACATCATAGAGATGATACATGTCACGCAATGCATCATCAGATGCATGGGTGTCGTTCTTCTTTCGGCTTTTCTATATTTGCTTAAATCGAGCATTCTTCGCCAAAAGCTAATTCAGTAAGATTAATAGTGACTTGCATCTAATATCGTATATTAAAAAAAAGATGCTCAAGTTACTGCATTCTTAACAATTGTACATGCTTAACAATTGTACATGAACATCAAACTCAAGGGCTTAAAGCAAAAAGCAAAAATTGGCTAATATGGCATATGCCAGCTTGTTACTTTGAATCGTTTGTTGGTGATTGACACAGCTATTATAACGCATTTTTAAAAGTTACCATCATAAGTGAACTGTAAAACCTACAAGCAAACATGAATTTTAAGTCATCTTATAAATTATAATATATAATACGTGGAAATGCATTAGCATGTACCCATATAAAGGGGAAGGGAATTTGGCTATAGTACAGAAAGTAGTAAAATATATTTGAAGTATACCTCTTGTGTTTCTTTAGCTTTTCCCGTAACTTCTTCTGTTTCTGCAATAAAGAAGAAGGGAAAAACAGAGCATGAAAAACTTTAGCATCTCAGCTCCTCCTGATATATAAATCATTGTTAGAAGCCAATTAACACTTGAGTCGCATAATAAACAGCAGGATACCGAGTCAGAATGAGTAACTAGTACATGCAGGTCAAAAAATACACATAAACGTCAAGCACATACACTACCATGTATCTTAGTTTCGTAAGGCGTGAATACTAACATTAAGTCCGAGCGATATATGCTTACTTATGTACTTAGTTCTCCTTTCGACTCTTCCTTTAAGTCTCAGAATTTAACTTATTTGAACCTCCAAAGTCTTTCAAACCTTTGTATGTGTGGCGTGAACAAAGAAACAAAAGAAGTAACTAGGCTAAGTAGAAAACGACTCAAGACCGTAATCATCCGTAAATTTCATCAATGTATCTACAATCACTTGCAACTTACTATACTTTTTACCATACGTAACATACTTGCACCAAGTTTCAAAAAGAGGCGAAAACATTATCTTACATAGGATACGCAAAAATATAACTAAACACTAAATATTACATATGTTCAACTATACTAAACTAAACACGTAACTATAATTAAACACAAAGATGAACAGATACAGACCTGCAATCTGATGTTTCTGAACCTTTCAAGAGAATCACACATTCTGAAGCCGCGATCTCTCTTAGAACTAATCTCCCTCTTATAAAGCTTCTTAACACTATTCACTAACCCATCACTACGACGTCGTTTCTTCGTAACTATTCGACGTCCGTTACACGGCCATGGACTCGCTGTTATCCTCCGCCATCCATTTCCCCCAAATTCAAAACCCTAATTTCAAACAAAATTCAATTTTAGGCAACAAAAACCCTAATTAACAAAAACCCAGATCAGATTCTATCTGGGCTTTGGATTGTAAGTGTCCTTCATTGATTGATTTGGCCAATTTTGTAGATTAATTATCCTGAAATGAAACCTTAATTTTGATCAAGATTTTTTTTTTGCAATTGAAACCCTAGTTTTGATCAAGATTTCATTTGGGTGTTTGAGTTTTACTGTAAGGGAGGGGTGTAATGTGTGTGTGTTTTTTTTGTAATATCAGTAACAAAATGGGGTATGTTAAAAAAAGTAACAAAAAATAGGGAAAAGTAAATATTAAAATATAATATAAAAAATTTAAAAAAGTTAAAAAGTGAAACTACTATTACACCTACTAAGTCGCATAAGATGGGTACAAGTTGTATAAAAAAATATTATTTTAATTTTTCAAATTTTTATTAAAAAATTTAATAAAGTACAAGTCGCATAACGGGGATAGTCAAAGTCGCATAACAAAAGTACCTTACACTTTGTACTTTTTTCTTACACATGTGTACTTCCAAATAGTATACAAAAAGTACAAGTTTTAATATTTTAATCAAGTTGCATAAGTCGCATGAGTCACATATGGTCGCATAAAAAATTAAGGGCAATTAGGTAACCAAGTTCCAATTTGGCTATTCATTGAATCAACCCATGGGGGATGGGGCACAAAAATAATAAGCCCTAGAAACAAATACCAAACTATATTCTAAGTAATACTCAGACTTTCTTTTAAAACTTCATAACCCATTTGGATTCCACTTCTCTAACAGCAATTGAATCTTTAACCTTGAAGCTTGCCATTTTCAATCTAATTGTTTCCTTGATAACTTGTAGTATTATCTTTTCATTCCTCTTATCTTTATTGAACATTCTACCATTTCTTTCTTGTCATATCTAATAAACCACAGCTCCACATACTAGCCTTCTCAGAATAATCGAAGCATTATTATTATTTGTCAATCTGGTCATTTCCACTACAATTTGATCCCAGCAACATGACAGTTTAAAGTTTAGTAACATCTTCATCTCCTTCCATACTACTTTGGAATATGAACATGTAAAATACAGGTGGTTATGAGAATCTGGGCAAATGTTGCACAAGGTACACTTTATCACCTCATTTGGTTTCCAAATTGCTACTCTATCTTGAGTCACCAGCAGTGACGGAGCTACATAGGGAGTTGGGTTGGCCAAGGCCCACCCAAAGTTCTCATAATTTTATATAATATACTACATATTTGAGTCAATTTGATCCGTGAATGTTTGTTTGGCCTACCCAATAGAAACCTACGAAATATATTTACTAGCAACTTTGTTTTATTCTCTACCTTATTTTTATCAATTTAGTTATATATGATATTTTTTAGTTTTAACTGAAAATTTTGCATTTTTTGTGTTCTCCAAGTCGAATAGAGACTAGGACGATGTTATTCTCTAGTAATATTACTTTTTTGGCCAAGTGCTAATTTGCTGTTTGGCCCACCCAGGACAGAATTCCTGGCTTCGTCACTGGTCACCAGTCTATTTTGAATAGTCATCCAAATTACAAGTGCATGTCTTGGAATGCATTTATCAAACCACACCACACAATACCACCCTACTTTTAGCTCATTGTTGCACATGTCTTTCCACACTGTATTTATCCCAAAATTTGTTTCCTTACCCATGTTATTAATCAAAGCAGTTTCATCCTTCCTTTCATTCACCAAATTTGGAATAGGGCATTGTTTTAGGATACGATATTTGGTATTCAAGTAATTTGGCCAAGACCACTTACCATTAATGATTAATTCTGCAACCTTATAATCATTCTTTAATCTAGCATCATAAATCTCTCTTGTTGTTACATATTCACATAAAGGGCCCATAGAACTTCATTTATCATACACTGTTATACCATTTCCTAGTTTCCACATTACATGTTTTCTCACTTTTTCTCTTTAGTTCAAGATATTTTCCATCCCATACTACTATTTCTCTCTATAAATACCTCCCAAATAATTCTTCCCTTTAATCTTTTCACATTAATCCATCTTACTCATAAGGTATCCCTTTTAGCAGCCACATTCCACAAATGTTTAACTAGTAAAACTTCATTCCAAACATACATGTTTTTCAGGCCTAGCCCACCCTGATCCTTAGGTTTACATATGTTATCCCAAGAACCCTTTGCCTTACCTTTGGTCAATTCCCCTTGGCACCACAAAAAGCCTTTAAGCATTTTGTTAATTTCATTTATGACAAACTTAGGATGGAGGAAAACTTATGCCCAATAGATTTGTATTGAACTTAGAATTGAAGTAATCAATTGTCACCTCCCTGAATATGACAGAGCCTTATTTCTCCAATCCCTAACTTTCTCCACCAAAGGTTTACAATTTGTAGCACTAATATTCTTGGTGATTAAGGGTACACCTAAATATCAAACAGGCCAATTTGGAGGGGAACAATAGTTAGGATACTATTCTGCTCTACACTTGACATACCTCCAAAGAAAATATTGCTCTTTTGCAAATTTGTTTTTAACCCATAATACCCACTAAACTCATCCAAAGACTTCTTAACTGTCCTAATAGATTCACAATCCTCATGATAAAAAGCTAGAAGATCATCAGCAAAACACAAGTGTGTAATTCTTAGCTTTTTACAACCTTGTTGATGCTTAAAACTCTCAGCCTCTTGTATGTTCCTTTTCATTATTAGAGTAAAAACATGTATTACTAGTGTAAAAAAATAAGGAGAGATAGGGTCTCCTTGTCTCAAATCCCTACCACCCTTAAATACCCTACTCTTTCACCATTGATGCTTGTTTTAAAACTTTGTGTTTTTTAGGGTATTTACACATGTCATGATCTATTCTACCATCTTATGATGAAAACAACATTGTTCTAAAGAAATCTTTAGAGACTCTAAACTAATGGTATCATATGCTTTCTGGAGATCAATATTAATTGATACTTTCTTTGTCTTCTGTTTCCTATTGTATCCTCTAAACAACTCTTGTAATAGCAAGATATTATCAGTGATTTGTCTCCCAGTACACTTTGATTTTCATTCACTAACTTTCCAAGAACTTTCTTTAATCTATTAGTCATTATCTTACTTATGCATTTGTAAAGAACATTACAACATGCTATAGGCCTAAAATCAAAAAATTTATCACGGGTTTGTATTTTAGGAACAATTGAAATTAGAGTGGCATTTACATCCCCAAGAAGTTTCCTTGTTTCAAATAATCCTTGAATGGCTTTGCATACTTCTTTACCCACTATACTCCATGCTGACTTATAAAACCTTGCAGTAAATCCATCCGGCCCTCGTTCTTTTGAGTCTTCAATATCAAACATTGCATTTTTAACTTCATTCTCACTCACTGGTTTCACCATATCAATAGCTTCCTTATTAGTCAGTTTATTAGAGGAAACAACACTATTAACAAGAAATTTAGCCACTCTATTTTAGCCTTCTGAAAAAGTAGATTACTCTCATCCTTCATTGCCTTATTATATTCATTCAAGACCATGCAACTATTTTCCTTTATTTCTATACTGTTATGATTGCTATTAACCTTAGCTTGGACTTCTTTCAACTTGTTTCTTAGATTAATAACCCTTTCAAAGACATTGCCATTTTTCTAGCTTAAATGATTTAACTTTGGTTTCAACAGCTTCATCTTTTTACAACTCTCTACATCATATATCCCTCAATATCCTTCTCCCATTCTTCTTTAACAATAGAAAAAAACTCCTTTTTCTCTGTTATAAAATTGGAGAATTTAAAGGCTTTCCTACACTTTGGCATAGCATTAGGGAAATGTAGCACAGCTGAGGAGTGATCAGAAATCACATAGGGCAGAAACAAACCATGTGCCTATAGGAATTTGTCCAGGAAAGCTTCATTTATCATTATTCTATCAAGCTTCTTAAGGGTCCTATAATTTGGATTTCTAAGACTTTTAGTCCATGTGAAGTGGAACACTGCACCGAGAATATCTCCTACTTCAATATCTGCAATACATTCTTAAAACTTTATCGTCTCATTTGATGGGAAAGAGCTCCCATTTGAGTGTGCATTAGCATTCAATGTAACATTGAAATCTTCTAAAATCACCCATGATATTCCATTAGCAATAACCTTTCCTAATCCCTCCATAACTTCCTTCTATCAGAGAGTTACTAGCATAAACGACTGTATAAAAGAATTTTGTTTTTTGACAAATGGTTTCTACTAATAAGAACATACATTGTTTTTAGCAATCATCCAGACTTTTATCTTACTAGAGTTCCATCCTACCATAATCCTGCAGCCTTTATTATTAACTTCACCATTGCTGATGTATTCCAGCTTCCAAACATTTTCTCCCTAACTTTATTTATCTTATGGTACTTGATATGAGTTTCAATAATGGCACACAACTACAGGCTTTCCTCTTTTATCAGATTTCTTACCTCCTTATGTTTATCAATAATACTCAGACCTCTGATATTCCAAACAGCTATTTTCAAATCCATATCTAATTATAAAATGAAAAAATATCCTCTCTTCTCTGTTTTTACTTACACTTTCTCTCAATTCTTTTAGCTTACCCAAACACTCTTTTTGTTTTCCAAATGCCTACTCTTCTTTGTTTTTACTCACACTAACTCTCAATTCTTTTAGCTTACCCAAACACTCAATCTTTTTTAAAGTCCTTTCTTCTCTGTTTTTAATCACTAACTCTTTTAATTCTTTTAGCTTACCAAACACTCTATCTATTTAAAAAAAACAATATCCTCTCGTCTCTATTTTCCTCATTAATTCTCTCAATTCTTTTAGCTACCAAACACTTTATCAGTTTTAAGCACACAAATTCCTCTCTTCTCTGTTTTTCTTACAAATCTCTTAATTTTTTTACTTACCAATACACTCTATCTGTTTTATACACAAATTCTCTTCTCTATTTTTTACTCACAAAATCTCTCAATTCTTTTCATCACTAATACACTCTATCTATTTTAAACACACAAATATACACACATAAATACTAAAACTAAATTCTATCTAATTCAAATCCATAATACACTTCAAACATGGAAATAACAGGAGATTCTATACAAGGAAATTCTTGTCCATCCCATTTACCTCATTCCTTATTACATATTCCTCTACTTCAGAATGCCCATCTATAATATCTTCATCTCTTTCTAACTCTGCTGCTACATCAAACAATTATTTTCTATACTTATAGTATCTTTTCATCTCTTTATTCCATCTATTCATATCACTATCACTAGCATCAATCTTCCTTCTTAGAATTTCATCCACTACTTTTCTATGTTCTATTTATGGAACTGACTCCTCTTCATTAACTAACGATTCCAAAAGAGTAAATCTATTATATGACCTAAATCCTATCTCATTCTTACTCATAGTTTGAGTAGAATCTCCTTTCATTCTAACCAATTGTCTTTTTCTCTAGAATACCTTTACCATTATTATTTTCCTTCAACTCTATATTCCCATTCTGACCATTCTTACCGCATTCTGCCTGATTAGTCTCCTTATTCACCTGCTCTTTAACACTCACTTTCTCCTTAACTTCTTCCTTTTCTTCCTATACTCCACTTTACTATTGTTCATATTATTATCAGGAATCTTAACTTGTTTACATATGTTCCTTTGATAACCATTCATCCTATTGTTCCCATACTTATGAGAATGTTGATTACGACTGCGACCCATACGATGATGATATGTATGAAGGCCAAGAAATTCCTGACAACATCTAATGTATATGTGATAAATTGGATAACAAGGTGCGAGGTCGTAAAAAGAAATAGATTAATTGAAATTATTAAGTCATTTGTAGTCTATTCACTTTGTGTACCTTCCTTTAAGGAACTAGGTTGCCTATGTAACGGGCGAAGATGTGAGATTCACTCTCATCCATTGTACTTAATTGTTTTTTGGAGTAATAAATTTACCGGGAAACCTTTTACCCCAAAAAAATCCTATTGTTCCCATTCCATCTATTATTATCATTCTTGTCATTTCTCACCTTTCTATTTTGTACAACTTTAAAAGCATCATCAACTGTCTCATTACCATTCACAATCTTTTCCTCTATCTTGTCTTTCTTATTCACCTTGCGTCTTTTCTCTTCATGAACAAACACTTTACAATGAGTACCATATGGGGTTTCCAGGCATACTCCACCTCAGTGTCTTAGTGAAATTCCCATGAAAAGCATTTCCCTTGTACATAACATCAATATTATCCTTAATCATTTTCCCAGCATCAAGTTTAACTAGTAATCTAGCAAATCCAATTCTACCCTCTCCTCTAATACACATCTTAGTATTCATATCATCTATGATAATAGGCTTGCCTAGGCTACTTGCAAGTGCACTAATCCTTTTCAAACTCCAAGCCTCCATAGGTACATTTAACAACTTAACCCACACAGGTAGTTTACTAGGTTCTGCCCTATCCAAAGACATGCCTACTATCCATTTTTGCACAAACAAAGGGTTATTGTTAGCCATTCGTGAACCATTATTGACTACTTCATCCATGCCTATCTCATCATAAAACTTAAAGAAGTACACTCCTCCATCATTAGTAAACATATCATTTAAACCATATTTGTTCTACATTCTCCTTAAGTGATACCTAGCTTCATTAAATGATATTTAGCATCTTATAAAATAACCACATACAATGCTTTTCCAATTCTCACAACCTAGTTCAAGCACTTCTTCATTCAATACTACAAACTTATTGCCATTTTCACCCATCTACGTATGAATTGGGCTACATATGCATGAATTGTGGGCTACATATATATGCATAAGTGTAATATCAGTAGTTCCTATTTTCCTATTTATAGCTTTAATTGTGAGAGTAAGATATCTCAGCGGTTCAAGTTATGAGTAAATTAATATATTTGTTAGTAAGTCTCTCCAGTTGGACAAGCTATATCTTGGTATGGCTAATTCCAACCTACTAGTATCATTTTGCTATGAGTGAGCTGTACATAAGTTGATAGTACATCGGGTTATTCTTGTTGAGTTTGGATGTATATAATTATTGCTCTATATTCATTCTTGCTTATATGGTCTACTTGTTACTTGTTGGCCCATTTCTATGGATCTTTAATCATCAATATACCAGAAACAATATCTGAATTTTCTATTAATCATTCATCATTGTCATCATACAGAAACGTTTACAAATCTGTTCCTATTTATATTACATGAAACAGTGTGTCTAAAAGTTGTGTCGGTTAGATTTAACCGTTGTAACCCTTCGAAAATAACTGTAAATAAGTTATTTAACTGTTTTTTGTAACCGCCGGGTTTGGCCTGCGGGTTTGTCTAGCGGGTTGTGATTACCCGGATTGGGTTTCGGCCCAATATTCTCCCCCGTAATCACAAACGCTGTGTCTTCAATGTCTTCATTTTCGTTTGATCCTTTGATCCTTTTCTTTGTCCTTGATGCTTTGATGTCTTCAGTCTTTAAAGCTTGATGTTTTTTTTATGTCTCTTATCTATTTCAGGGTCCGTCCAGTCACTTGATCCTTTTGATCGCCATAGTGACTTCGGGGCAGGTTTTTCTTAGCCCTCATCTACAATCTTGCAGAAATCTCTGAACAGAAACCTTGAAGGCATGTTAATTCTTTGCCTTGACCCACAAATATTGTGGTCTTCTCTAAAATCAGTCTCTTGTTCAATTTGTGGCACCCTTGTAGTTCTTTCGACATCTCTTTCTTTCTTCTCCAATTTGACATCTTTTATGCTCCTTGGTTAATCACCGGTTTGGTGTTGAAACCGTCTCTAATGGCATCAATGGTTGCGTTTTTAAGGAAAAACGCAGGTTTGATTCTTAAAAAATCTTTGAAAACTTTGTTAAAATGTTACAATTCTTTAAAAACTTAATAATGTAAATCTTAAAATCTTTTAAACCTTTAAAAAACTTTATAAAACCTTAAATCTTAGAAACTTTAATCTTTTTGAAAAAACTCTTAAACTTTATATATTACTTATCATAAACCAAATAAGTAAAATCTTAAAAAAATAATTCTTTAAAAAACTTAATAATGTAAATCTTAAAATCTTTTAAACTTAAAATTTTATAAAGCCTTAAATCTTAGAACTTTTAATCTTTTTTAAAAAAACCTTAATCCTTATATATTACTTAACTTAAACTCAAATAAGTAAAATCTTAAAAATCTTTTCCTTATCAAAAACCAAATAATAGTCTTGAAATTTTTCTTAATCATAAACCAAATAAGAAGTTTTGAAAACTTAAAATTCTAAGCTTATATATATACTTAACATAAGTTATTGTCAATCCAAATAAGTAAAAAAAAATCACAAAAAAAATTCTTATCATAAACCATACAAGTTTTAAGTTTTTTTTTTAAATCGAATAACCTAAAGTTAATTACTCCTTAAAAATTATTCTTCCAATATAGTAGGTAAGTAAAATTTCCTCGACTACTATATCTCCTATCTTCGGTTTTAGGCCTAATTAACTAATCTAGAATTAAAGGGTAACTTATGTTTATCTACTAAAACCCTAAAAATCTATATAAACTAAATTTTATATAGAAAATGAAAAAAAAAGAAAAGTGGGGGGGTGTGTTTTTTTAAAACCTTGTAGGGGTTTAGAAACCCTGGTGCCCACTTTTCTTTGTGTTCCCTCTCCTTAATTTGTTTGGAGATCTCTCCTTTGTGGAGTACGCTCTTGAGGCCTTCTGCTTCTTCTCTTTTCGTCTGGTGGTTTTCTCCGCCGACTGAGATGGCGATTGTAATCGCTCTTCTCCTTCTTCTTGTGTTCGTAACCACGGGCTCCCTGATTTGTTCGTGCGAAAACTAAGGTTTCGCAAATTGGGGATCTTGCTAAAAACCGCCGTTAATATGGGTTTTTCTTTGGATAACCGTGAATCAACTGTATGATTCACTCCAGATTCGAATATCGATCTTCAAAGAGGTGTTGTATTGTTCCCTTCTGATGTTTTTGATTTCTGTCCGTTTTTGTGATGACTTTCGTTATCCAAGTGTGGTTTATAATTCTGTTTCGAATCTGAAAAAGTGCATAACCCTTTTGATTTTTCGGGCTTATAATTTTCGGATTATTGTTTTGATAAGTTTGCAGGGATGAAACCCTTTTGTTGCTAGTGTTTATACACTCGGTAGCAATTGTTGGGGTGATGATTTTTTGATTTGTGTTTCCTTGATTTGCAAACTGTTTTCTGGAAAGATTTTGGTGCGGTTGTTCTTTGATTCGAAACTGGAACACAAAAATGGTATATGATGAATCTTGGTATATGATGAATCCTGCTCTGATACCAATTGTTGGCCCATTTCTATGGATCTTTAATCATCAATATACCAGAAACAAGAAAAATCTGAATTTTCTATTAATCATTCATCATTGTCATCATACAGAAACGTTTACAAATCTGTTCCTATTTATACAAAGTGAAAGGGTGTGATCAACCATCGTGTTGGTTCGTATAAACCAATCATTTTGCTATGAGTGAGCTGTACATAAGTTGATAGTACATCGGGTTATTCTTGTTGAGTTTGGATGTATATAATTATTGTTTTAATTACTCTATATTCATTCTTGCTTATATGGTCTACTTGTTACTGAAAATGAAAAAGTAAACTTGATAGTATCGATTAGCAGAGATACTTACTATTGTGGTACACCCACTCCACCCACTCCCCCCCAAAAAAAAAGGATTACTTAAAAGGGTGATGATATTTTTGGGTTGACCTTCATAGCACAGTTAGACTTGAAGTTCCTAAAAGGGCACCCAGTGGGTAAGCTTCTCAAATTCTCAACAGTGAGAGCAAACTTTTGTTAATGGACCATAAGTCCATAACCTGGCTTATACACTACGTCAGTCCACCTCATACGTGCAACGACACTGGTTATTAGTATGTAGGCGAATTAAATGGTCATGTCTCACGTTGAGCTCCTTTTGTGTCGTGATTGCCACACTTTTTATGTGCATCACCATGTTACTATAATGGGTGTGCCAAGTTCCACAAAGTAATTTGAAAAGATAAAAGCTTAGGTTGAAACGATATCTAGTGATGCCATATGTGCTTGCATCGCCTGCAACTTGCCCAAATACGCTTGGACACAATTGTAAAGATTTTAGCAATAAAATGAATATTAGAGGCTTTATTTTTGCCCTTCTGATGTATGGTGCAACTCCAATTGATCATCAGTTTGTTATGCCTTAGCGGCCACGTGAAACATTCATGATGCACATTTATTGCGTGAGACATGGGTAGTCCTCGAAATGCTTGTAAGGTTTGCATCCTCTTTAATCAACAGACGACTATTGACTTCAATAAGCCTATATGAAATGAAATATGTAGTAGGATAGTGATGATATAAGAGACATACGAAGCTAACTTTTTCTTGGGTCCCACTGATGGCGCCAAATGATGCTACCAAAATCCACATGGTCATCAAGATGATGACTTGGTCGCTTTACTCAATTTGACCTTGACTTTCGGGTCTTCGGTAACAGTGTTGAAAAGACAAAAAAAGACCGCTAGAGAGGTCCCCGGGCTGAGCCCGGAGGAACCCCCTTCGGTGATCAAGTCGGTATTGATCTTTATATATTAAACATATAGTTATGCATTAGAATGTAGTTAATAGGATGAGAAGAATTGATATCTCGGGTGGCAATTTCCCATTGGTAACCCAGATTATATATGCGGTTTTACGCCACATTTACTAAATGGAACCGAATATATTTAGGAAGTAAGATCGAGAGGATAACTCGAGCTATTTTTCTCATGTGTATTTTATCATTAGAATAATATTGCTAGTACTAGAGAAAGATGCAAGAAGTCAGAGTGAAAAAGTTATAGAAAGAAGTGCCTGGGAGCAAGTTGTTATATGTTTTTAATCTTATGATCCATCTTCTATTTATAGAGCATAACTTGGAGTAGTTCAATGTGTTCCACATTGTCAAGTTGTGTTAATACTTAGCTGATAAAGATTGTGCAAGTAGATAACTTGTATCTTGCTAGTAGATTTGGTAGTATGGTACTACTCTTCTATGCATATCTTCCAACACATCTTATATTAAGATTTGATTCCAAACAGATATGTGATAAATGCAGATCTCATATGATATTTCTTAATGTGTATGTACTCATGTGAATTGCAAATTGCTATGTCTTCATACCTTATGGTTTCTTCCATTTGTTATAGTATTACTTATTAACTAGGGGTAAACTTATTAGTTTTAAAGCTAAATAAGTATGATCAGAAAGAGGTCTAATGTTTTGTGCTTGGGGTTTTCCCGTTTACAGAACCATCTGGTACAGATTGAAGTGTAATAGATTCAACCAGGGCCGTCTCGAGGATTTTAGGTGCCCTGGCAGTAACTAAAAAAAGGTCCCCTAATGAAAAATATGCAAGTAAACTAACCGTTATCGATACTAAAATAAAGTAACAACGGCTTTGTGTATCCAGAGTTTTGCTTTCTAATGGGGGCATTGTTGTATATGAGAAAAGTTTAATCTAGACTCAAAATTTATTAAAGACCCAATTAATCAATCTTAGTCATCCATTTTTTCATCAAATTAAAAAAACCCACTTTTCACCTCTTTTTTAAAAATTAAATATCTCACAAACTGTTGATCGTTACAAAAAACGAAACATACTATCGCGCCGAGAATTAAATCATGTTTTTAGAGGGGCACTTTTATATACTTTTGACGAACTTTTTTTTTCGAATTTTTTTTCCTGTTACGTCTGAAAAAATAACATGTGATTTGTATCACAAATCACATGTTATTTGTGATACAAATCACATGTGATTTTTTCAGACGTAACTGAAGAAAATCGATAAAAAGTTCGTCGAAAGTATATCGAAATGCCCGTCTACTGAAAGATAAAAAAAATACTCGTCGCGATGGTGTATTTTTTATTGTTTGACGATTTACCGTTTGCAAGATATTTTATTTTTAAAAAAGAGGTAGAAAATTGGTTTTATTTATTTGATGAAAAAATGCGTGACTAAAATTGATTCGCCTTTAGATAATTTTTGGGTCTACAATGATTTCAACTCTGTTGTATATATTGTACCAAACTAAACGTAACCAACAAATAAGTAATCAACAACCTATATTTTTCATACAAAATGAGTTATTACTAGGTAAAAACTAAAAAATAAATTGGGGAAAACAATATATTGCATTTTTAAACTGTCATTACTCTTTACCAAGTTATCACACTTTAAAATAATTACACAAGCTCAAGTTATAAACCTTAAAAAAATAACATGTAGTCGGTTCCATCACAATGAGTAATTAATAAACCATTCATATACTATTGGAGATAAATAAGTAACAAATCTTTTCGAACTAAAAATCAAAAGCTTAAAATTATAAAATAGTTTAAAAATTAAAGAATTAAAAATCTAAAGTAAATAAGTACTTTGTAATAGCCAAAACAATTGAATTACTGTTCATTTTTTACCTATAATTTGAATAATTTGAACCATAACTTCGTTATGAGTAGCACAAAAGTATAATCGGGGTTGCACGAATCCAAAAATAGCACTTTATAAAACCTAGCTGCAAATTGAACTCTGCCTATCATTAACCATTGCAAATTGATTAATAAATGGCTATATGTTTCTTACTCTTTGCACCTGATAACATTCATTACCAGTTATTCCTCTTTTTATCAACATGTTCATGAGTGAAGCCATCAAACCTGATGATTTGATGAGGATCTATCATTAACCATTGCATAAGAGAATTCCCTAAAAGTGTAAATGCAATACGGAAAATATTGCCATCTTCATGTTTGGTGCAACCTCGCTATATTCCCTAAAAGCGTATACTTAACAAAGTGTTTCTAACATGATGGAACCAAAGTTGTTGAGGTAAACAAGATCGGTATTCTTTAGAGATGGCAAAATGGATTGATGGGACGGGTTGGGTGCCGAACTAGTGACCCTAAACACTGTTGGGTTTTACGATCTAATTTAACAATTAAACATATCACGAGTACGCATCGGAAAAGATAAACACGTATAGAATATGTAATTAACAAGGGTTCAAGAAAGTGTGTACCTTTTAGCAATTAACGAATACACCGTCTTGAATATACGCGTGTGTATAAATTGAATACCACGCAAACTAATTAAGTTACCAAAGTAGATAACCTCTATGGTGTGCATACACTACACGTCACCGAGATACGCTAGGATGCTAGTCCTTCTTTCACGAAAAAATAACCGAACACGATGTTCTTGCTGCCTATTTATGGAACTCAGTTTTTACCAAGGAAGTTTAAAGTTGCATCTACTATACCTACAAATATTTCAGTTGATTTTTTTTACTAACGGCATTGGTGTTGTCCTTGTTTCTGATGAAATGAAGGACCTGAGGATTTCAATAAACATGTATGTCATGTAGTAAATATAATTATTTAATTGTCTATTTTTTTGTTTCCACATTATGCTCATATATTTTTTGGTATGCACTGAAGCTTCTTGTTACACAAAGAGAATCACAGGGGGGTCGCCAATTTAAGTTCTATGTCTATGGAAGAAGATTGAGCATTGGCATGATGAGTTTCCTGATTGGGAGTAAAAAAAACAATTTATGATGGCATGTCTAAGTTTGTTCCGTTGATTCATCAGATAATTATAGGTTGAAAACTATATACTCAGTATTACTTGAAATTTGTAATGTACATTTATGAGTTGATTACTTACGAATCTTTTAATATTTTTGGTGCAGGGAACTGAGACGGTTGATTATTTTGTGGGGCAGGGACATGGCCGAGTTAAGAGCAAATCAGAGACGCTCATAAAATAACTGAGAAATATAACTTGAATCTGCGGATCATGCCAAACCAAAACATTCTCCTTTTTAGTATTCGCCCCTCTTGGAAGCGTCCATCTCAGTAGCTCTAGCAAATGGTGACATGTTGGTAAGATATTGCAAAACATTTGCTATTCATAAATTTGCGTCGGTTTTTCTTTTTCTTTTCTTTTGATACCTGAAACTAGTTCTTATTGTCTATATTTCAATGTACAAGTCTACAAAACCTCAAAAGCATTCAAATCTTCAGCAATTATATTGATTAAGAAATACATATATTTGTCCTGAGAAAATTTGGGAAGCTGCTTTACATCCTTATTCTTAATAACATGCTTCGTTATAAGTCGATATACATCGCTTGATTAAAACATGTGTGTTTCTCCAGGGAGGACATATTCTCAACGTCATCAACTGATAAGATAATGTGTATAAGATATGCTAATTAATCAAAATTAATATTTTCTGAAAGTAAGGTTGAGACGTCCTGGTCGCAGCATGGATTCTTTTAACAACGCCTCAGGAGCTGAATTCGGGATGATGGCCTTAACACCGTGATAAATATTTCTTGACTTACCACCAAATATCAATATGTCTCCTGATTCTAACACCACCTTGTCTAATTTATCCACGTCTCTCTTATCTCCATACAAGAATTCTGCTGAGTCGCCAATGGAGATGGAAACAACAGGTGATCCCTTACTTATGCTTTCCCAGCTCTCATCGCGATCCTACGTACAAACAAACATATATATATATATACAGTCAATTAAATTCGAGATATAAACTTTTTAGAGTTTACCCACGCACCCACCCATCCATATACGTTTGTCATGGTCAGCTTACAAGAGTGTTTGTGTCAGATGAAAACTAACCTGATGAATCCCAAGTCTGCCGGTGGCTGTATAAAAGTTGACTATGCCTATATTCGGGGACATCCAAGGAAGTTCATCCTCTGAGTTTATAAAGGTTTGAGAATCTTGAAGTGCAGTTTCCACCAATGAAATGAATTTATCAGGAATTTGTGGTACTTTAAAACCATAACCCTTACTGTATCTCGTTTGTGGATCCCAATATCTACCAAGGCACAACATCTGTAGTTGAAGTTTCCTTCCGTCTTCGTAACCAGGCTGGCCAAACCCCCCTGGTCCTATGCCTACTTCTTCACATATATTCACTATTTCAACCTAATAGATCAGATAATAGTAAGATTATTAGCATAGGAGGGAAAAGGAATAGCTTTTAGAACCCGAAAAACAATTTAAAAACTATAACAATAATACTAATACATTTCTAAAAACAAATCAAACATGTACTCTAAATGCAGCCAAGTTAGCAAACAATTTTGTTAGTAAAAACAAGATTGTTTGTAGGGGATATGATGTGTCAATTCATATCATGTTTAGGCTCGCTTGTACTTTGACAAAGGTAAATGGCAAAAGCAAACAAGAAGATTAATACAGTATTTGATTATTCTAGAATGGCCAGATATAAAATGTCAAGAAATAGAGCGGTTGAAGGTAACGAAGGAGTGGAAAACAAATATATACCTGTTCACTTAGGCTGAGGTAATTCTTCAAGATGATCATTCCAGATCTTAGTACTTCATAAGACTTTTCTTCATTGTTCTCCTTTTCAGCGGATAGCGTTTTACACACTTGATTTTTGGGTAGGATCAAACTAAATGGTTCTATCGTCCGAGTCATACCAGGAAGCTTGTTATTGTTATTCTGTTTGACATTTGTACTAGCACTGGCTTTGGGCTTTTTTGAGGACGACTGTAACAAGAAAAAAAGGTTTTAACTAATAAGCTGAGCAAAAAGTGTGTCTCTTTACATTGAGATAAACAAGTTTCATTGTATATTTTCTTTATATATTCCAATAAATTTATACAGTTTTTAATTGCCAGAAGATAACCTTAATCGGTGAGATGTAACTAAAAACACGAATATGATAACATAGCAACTAATTTCAATGCAACATGTAATAGTACAATATTACCTTGTCGTTCTTGCGATGATTAGCCATGTTGCCAGATGCGGTTTAGTTATTCTTCGTTTTGATTAAACAATCGAGCCATGTAACATCGACTATATATATTAACAAATATTACACATTACACCCCTGTACTTATAAGCTAATGCTAAGATTATTTATCACGGCAATTAAGAATGTATCCTTTACTTGCGCCCCAAAAATAAAATAAATATTTTATATGGAAAAATAAAAGTGTATAATCAATTAACAATTTTTATATGCAGAGGAAATAAACTAAGGAATTATACTTTAAAATGTCAACTATGAACTAGTCAAATCCAAAGTGTTAACCGAAGAATGTAAACCTGTTGTGAGCATCACGCAACCGGAGATCAATCTTGAGCTGTGAGCACCTCTTGTTGTCTATCGATGACGATAGAGTGTCTTATTTATGGGGTGCTTAGGATTGCTTATTTATCGAGTAGATGGAGATAAGACGACGGTGTTTATTTATTTTTTAGTCAATTCCCATGAGTGTAATATGTTAACTTTGATTGGGAGTGTTTTGTTTAATCTTGCACCATTCTCGTTCGTTCCCAACATAGCAACTTCAATACCTTTTCTTAAAGAGTGCACATGTTAGATTTTAGAATTATCTAAAGTGCACTCCCACTTATCTCTAATGATGTGAGGGAAGAAATGTTGAAGCAAGTCTAAAAGATTATCAAATTGCATTGGGTACTCTTTGGCCATGAGATGTGTATGGCGCCAATGATCAATTAAGCATATAGAACCTATTTGAATGATAATATCTATCTTTAATGATACAATGTTATGAGACCGAAAAAATAAATCCGCACAAAATACAATAAGAAAGAAAAAATGCGCCGCAGTAACGCACGATTATCATTTAATATGAGAAAAAAAACTATTAAAAATGAGACCGAAAAAATAAACCTAAACAAAAAAAAAGCCCCGCAACAACGCGCGAAAAATTAACGCCCGCAGCAACGCGCGGGTAATTTGTGCTTGTTAAATACTATAAACATAAAGCATATAATGCTCTACCTCACATCTTCTACAATAATGGTTTGGATGTTACTTTTTTAAGCTTGAATATCTATATATTATTTAAGATTGAGTACACCAAATTTAATTTAGAGTATTTATGACTCAGGCTCATAAAAGCCGATAAACCATTCGTCTGTTTATTTAACTCATTAAAACCATCCAAGACTATTTGCATCCGAGACTGTATAATTCCCTCAAAATCAATATATCTGACGGCTTTAAGGATGCAAAGCACCATCAGTTACAACATCATCCAGTTCCAACAGCCAAGAATGCAAAAGATTAGGTCATTTCCTGCACTTAGAATTAAACAAACACATACGGATTTCCTAAAGCTTTGTGTGCTGTTGAGGTAAGGCTTCTTCTTATAAACGTTATGTGGGTTTTCAGGTTTTGATTTCAACTCTTTTTTATTTTGGAATTAGGGTTTATGTGATAATTGGGGGTTTT
The DNA here is from genome assembly GCA_026074375.1 of Tanacetum coccineum. Lineage (NCBI taxonomy): Eukaryota > Viridiplantae > Streptophyta > Magnoliopsida > Asterales > Asteraceae > Tanacetum > Tanacetum coccineum. Next base: position 22,722 of record BQNB010034550.1, read on the forward strand.
GTTAATTTTGTTTTTTTCGGATAAATTTTTGCAGGTTACTTTGCTTTTGCAGGTTTTGGTTTTCAATTTCTTTTTGATTTTGAAATTAGGGTTCATGTTATAATTGGAGAGTTTTGTTAATTTCGTTTTTAATTAAGATGGTTATACATTGGTTGTTTTAATGATAAATTGGTAGCGTGGCTTTGTTACTTTTGATTGTTTTATGTATTCGGTTATTGGTTTATAGTTGCATTTGTAACCCGTTAAAAGTGAGCAAAAAAAAGTTTTCCAAACATAATTAAACTTGACTGATAGATGTGAGAGAATGATAGGGATGGCGAAGTAGACATAGCGTGAAATTGCGTAGTACATCTACAATAACTATGTGTCTTTTCCGGTTTAATTCCCTTGGTTGGAGTTTTTCGTAAGGCAAAACCAACTCAAAATTATTTGTTGATGTACAATACACTAAAACTTGGAGTGTTCTTTTATTCTTAAATGTTGAATGATGCTTTTTTTGGTTCATGTGTTTTTATTGTTTGAAATAGTGTATTGCACAAGACGCCGTGAAGAAGAGGCCGATAGCGTTAGGGAGGCTGCTTTACGGTATGCTTATAAAACACTTTTTTGGGTAGTTTTGGTTAGGAAGTGAAACTTATTTATTTGGCTGTTGTGTGTGTGTAATAACTAAGAATAGAAGGGAAACACGATGAAGTAATTGATCCGGTATATGATTGCAGAAAGAGCTTGAATACTACTGTGATATTAGGACAGGTTTGTAACAATCAAATATTTGTACCAGCTATAGGCATACTCAAAAGTGTATTTACCTTTTGAAGATGTGAAATTGTATACTACTATTGCATATTCTACAGATTCAAGGCGTGATTGTGCAAGCAATCAAATGCGTTGTTTTCGATGGTGTTTGGGAATGATGAATACCATACGTATATACCCGAATATGTGCCAAAGTTATAGGTAGCCTAACATCAGGTTGTTGGAATTGTCACATGACAGTGTCAAAACAGAAGGTATAACTTGGACATACTGTTTGTCTAATGGTGTAAATAAGCTTCTATACAATATTCTATATCATGCTCTGCATATTCACCAGAATGTTTGCGGCAAAGGAGGATCATCCAACAGGTATGGCTTCATTAATAATTTTTTAGCTTATGTTTTCTATGAAAAAATAAGATGAACAATATATCTCACTTTGTTTGTACTAAATCATATAATAAAGAATCATAATTACAAAGCTTAATATGGGTCAGTTTCACATTTGACAGATCTCGCAACAAAGTCGTACTTGACATGGCTAACATAAGCTTCTTACCCAAATTGTTTGTCAAAAGTCAACACAACAAAATGAAATACTATATGAGTTGGTAATGACATGTATTGTGTTTAATAAATGATGCATAAGTCAAATGATTTGCTATAAAAAACATATTCTATGAACAATAAAATATCAAGGCTAAGAGGACTCATGAACTACACTTTTTCCAGCTGGGGGTTGCATTCGCGTGGTTTATTATTGTGACGTACAATGCATAGGAGCATGGTATTTCCAGTGGCCAACCACTCTGCATCATGCATTTACATCCTATGTGGTTTGCAAAGGTAAAAATCTTCTCGCTCTAGTAGAGTACTCATGTCATCCATGTATGGCCTTTTTACATTGTTTAAGGCATTGATAAAGTAAACTTTATTACAAGCTGTTGTCATATTTGGCCGTTTCTTTTAAGACTGTTAACCCTTAACGAAAACAATGGCTACATTAGATTGGAATAGGGTTGTTCGGCGCATTCCCTTTGACTGTCTCATTAGCATATTCACATTGCTTCGTATATGGCAATAGTAGGGGTCAACATATGATGAAAAAACCATATCCTTAATAACGAATAGCTTAATTACATTGTTTTCCAGCTTTGTTATTAACTAAAGTTCAAAGAGAACCCGTGGCCTAATGGGTAAGGCATCTGACTTATAATAAGGCGATTGTGGGTTCGAGTCCCATCGGGTGTGCTTATTTTTTTGGTAACAGAAATATAGTTTGATACTTATCAAACTGTCAAAAACCACTGTCCACATCTGTTATTTTTATTGTTGAAAATGGACCAAAACTACAATCTGGTCCAAAACAGATGTTGTAAATGATAAGCCCAGGATTTTGTTTAATTTAAAAAGTTGGATGCTTTCTGGTGTTAGTGTTATGTGCAGGCTTGCTTCGGGATTAGCGTGTGCTCGAACTTTGACAGTTTAGCATGAAAGATTTTTCTTTGTCCAGAATTCAACAAGCAACATGAATTACTTTTAAAAAAAACCTGCAAGTTCATGTAAATGTAGCGTACCTAATACTCAAACTTCTGATTACTAAACCAGCCAGGAAGCACTTAATTGATTCTTCGTAATCTGCAAATATATAATTCTCAATTAGATCACAGAAAATATAAAGTTATTCTACCCATCATACAGCTGTAATGCCTTACTTACCTATATTAACTCCGATATTATCAATGTGTGGGCAGGTCATGAGAACAAATTGTCCTGCATAGCTTGGGTCTATAAGAATTTCTTGATACCTACGCACGATCATACATCCAAAAGTGGTTGTCAAGATATATAAGTGAAACAAATATCTGTTCAAGTAAACTGCGGCAAAACATAAGTGACTTAAGATAGCTAAAAAGTATGGATGTGTTATTACATCTCGCCCTGTTAATGGAGTATTAAACACAACTTCACCAAGTTGCGCCCTTGAAGCACCAAATGACTTGGCCTTCCAAATGGATCCATCTTCTAGAACAAGTCTAGCATCTGCAACCTTCCAATTTGATCCAGAAATATGTAATTAGGTCAAGATATGGGAGTTTGTCTACAGATAATCAGATTATAATACCCAAAATAATACATTTGTATAGTGGGTACATGCAACTTTCGTATTTCAATAAATATCATGTGATAATCCTTTTACCCATAAATTGTTCTAGCTTATGTTTACTTACTAAATATATTCATTTTGATGCACTCAATTTCAAGAGTTCAAAGATTGATTAGTGCATCGCGCAGGTAAATAACTTGCTTATTAGACAATAGAAAGCCCATATTCTCCTTCTATTACCAAATAAGTTGGAGTTGTTTAGCGTTTACACATTATGGTTAATGGTGGTGATCACAAGAGTGGGACTTAATGAATTTACCAATGATTAACATAAGTAACAATCAATTTTTCTCAAAGATCAAGCCCGGTGCAACGCACGGGTGGGCATGCCTCGTTATTTATTTAATCTCATGAACAGTAATTTATTATTAAATAAATCCTTTGTTATTTGTATTAAGAGCGGCGGGAAATTAGATCTCCTAGGTGATACTCGCTCGATCTCCACTAACACACACATTATTCAAAAGTTTGATTCCCTTATGTATGTGTTTCTAAAAAAAATTGAATCCCTTTTAGGATGTGTTACTTCTTTCATTATTGTTGGTGCTTTTCTTTATGTTGTCTGATTGTGTTTGTTTGATGTTTCTAATATCACTTATTCCTAGATGGTCTGATAGTTATATGTTTCTGCATTCGTCTTATTTGTGTTCCTGTATTGAAAAATGAAATTGATACTACTTAAGGTTGCTTATGTCATTAATGCCTGTCTATGATGCCATAAAAGTTGGCATATTTGTATTTTCCATTGTCCTATTTGTATTCATGGATTAAAAATTTGAAGTTGATATTGGATTACTGTTTCTTATGCTATTGATGCATGTGTATGATGCCACAACAGTTATCGTATTTGTATTTTCGTGCATTTATCGTATTTGAGTTCCTATATTAAACCATGAAAGGAAAACAAAAACATGAAAACATAAATAGCAACACCCGGTTTCCCGATTATGAGTTTCTAGACAATAATTGGAATGGAGAGTATGGTACCACATCTTAAAGGAAAAATTATGCAAGGCGTTCTTTGTATAATGGTTTTGATTCCTATAGTGCCGACGTTAGAATTCAATAATACGGGTTGCGTAGTAGTTCAATAGAAGAGGGGCCTGGTAGCCGTATGGGTAACGTGTCTTCTTTCGGATCGTGCTATATTGGAGGGGGATGGTATTGGATTTTGAGACTTTGTCATTCTATTTGTCATCTGCCAGACAAGGCGATGGGTATTGGGTGTCTTTGTGTCATGGTGCCTATGATTGTCTTTTTTCGGTAGTCGCGAAGTGTTGAAACTCTGGTTAAGAAAGATTTTAAATATGTTTTTTTGTTCTATGGGCATTTTTGGTTTGTTAAATTATTAATGTGTATTTGTCTTCGGTACAAGTGAATCGTCTTCTAACAATTTCGGTCAGGAGAAAAGTCTGGTGACGGTTGGTTCCCTATTACAGGATGACGTAGGAGCCGTAAAAGGGGGCTTGATACATAATGCTTTAAATTCCCTGGGTGCCGATGTTGGAACTCAGTTTGGTAGTCCTTTAGAGTCTCATTCTGCGGGTAACGTCTCCTCATTTCAATTGGGTTATGCCAGAGGCAGGTTGTGTTAAATTTTGAACATTCGGTCCTCAGTTTTTCGTCTGCCAAAGAGGATTTTCGAAGACTGTGTTGGGAATAAAATGCACTAAGGCATTCCCACTGCTAGTCATCATTATTCCCACTGCTAGTGAATTTTCCCACTGTTAGTTCAAATTTTCCACTGCTGATGTTTCCACTGCTGAAGACTTTCAACTGCTAGATGAAGATAAGATCTACTTTGAGTCTACTTTGAGTCAATGACGCGTTTGTAGTATATTTAGAATGTATCTCATGTATATCTCATATATTTAGGAGATTTGGTTGTTAGGCCTTATCATATAAAGGGACTCCTTGTGCTATAAAAGGAGTCCTTAGGTTAGTGTTGAAACACTCATATATAGAAAAACATACATTCTCATATAGCTTTAAGGTTTTGTAAACCCTAGTACTGGTTGAGTACTCGTATTATTGAATCAATAATATTAAAGCTTATTGTGTAAATCATTGTTCTATTCATTTCATTGTTACTCTTCTTGATCATTAAAGGTTAGTTTCCGCATAACCTTTGGTGAAACATTATAACAAAGTTTCTCTCATTGTTACCTTGTGTTTATCCAAGATAACAATAACCTTACAACCTAAGGCAATAGATCCAAGTTTGGGAACAACAAGTGGTATCAGAGCTTGTTGAGAAACTTTGATCAAAGAAGTATAACACACTCATTTCATTTCCTTCCTCATCACCAAATCACAAATCACAAACAGAAATGGATCCCTACAACCAATCAACTCCCATCTCTACTAAACTCCCAATTCTTGACACTGGAAAGTTTGAACAATGGAAGTTTAGAATCCAACAGTACCTTCAACATGAACACTATGCTCTATGGGAAGTCATAGAGTTTGGTGACTCCTACAAAACTCCTCCAGAGGAAGCAGGAAAAAGCACAACTATTGAAGGTTCTGCAAAGAAGAAGGGAAGGACTGTGGCTATTACTGCTGAAGATATGCAGAAAAGGAAAACTGATGTCAAGGCAAGAACTACTCTCTTATTGGCTCTCCCTGATGAACATCAGTTGAGATTCAGTACATATGAATATGCCAAGGAATTGTGTGAAGCCATTTTGAAGACTTTTGGTGGTAATGAAGCTACCAAGAAAACAAAGAAGAATCAATTAAAACAACAATATGGTAACTGCAAGGCTGAAGGATCTGAGACACTTGAGCAAACCTTTAATAGGTTGCAGGCTATTGTGAGTCATCTTGAGTTCATAGATGTTCCAATTGAACAAGATGATTTAAACCATAAGTTTTTGACAAGTCTTGCACCAGAATGACTGATGTACACTATAGTTTGGAGAAATAGAGATGATCTAGACACAATGAGTCTGGATGATGTGTATAATCATCTCATAGTCTATGAACCAGAGGTCTAAAATAAGGGAGGATCTAACTCTCAAAATATGGCTTTCATTTCTTCTTCAAACACCAGAAGTGGAAAAAGTGGAGTTCCCACTGTCAGTGTTCAAACTGCTAGTGTTTAAGTTCCTACTGCTAGCACTGATGTTGCCGCTTCTTATCTTAGCCATGATATTGTTTGTGCCTTCATAGCCACTCAGCCAAATGGATCTCAAATTAAATTTGAGGACATTACTCAGATTGATGATGATGACATAGAAGAAATGGACATCAAATGGAACCTGGCTTTACTAAGCATGAGGGTTGATAGGTTGTGGAAGAAGACTGGTAAGAAGATTATCATTCAAGGATCAGATGTAGCTGGTTTTGAAAACTCAAAAGTGAAATGTTTCATTTGCCACAAGATGGGTCATTTTGCTAGAGAGTGCAGAGCACCAAGGAGTCAAGACAGAGGGAAAAGAGAAAGCTACAAGAAGGATCCTAAGGTGGAAGAGCCTGCTCCTAAGGCACTGATGGCTATTGATGGCATAGGATGGGACTGGAGTTACATGGCAGAGGAAGAAGAAGATGTAAATCATGCTCTTGTGGCTGATGAAGTTCCAACAGAATTTGCTCTTATGGCCAAATCTAGCTCAAGTTCTGACAATGAGGTATATGATGATTCCTTTTGTTTTAAATCATGTAGGAAAAATACAAAAAACCTCAACAATAAGATTGTCAAATTAACTGAAGAACTTAGTGATTGTGAAACTGACCTGCATAACTACAAAAGAGGTTTATCACAAGTTGAGGCTAGATTAGTTGAATTTAAAGTGAATGAAACTAAATTCTGTGAAAAGATTAGACTCTTAGAAAGAGATATAGAGCTTAAAAATAATTGATTGGAGGTTTTCACACTATAAATATATATAATATATATTAAAATATAAAAAATATATATAAGTCTAAAAATCAACAAGAGCAATGATACCGAGAAGTAGTATAGAGTGTTCCCGGGTCGTTTAT